>JAJTUS010000141.1:0-138494 GCA_021399465.1 Hyaloscypha sp. PMI_1271 | reverse complement strand
CTAGAGAGTTATCCCTCTATATTACTACTATAATTATAGAGACCTTAGGACTATATTTATAAGATATATTATAAGCCTATATCTAATTATTAACTCTACTAAACCACGATTTCTATATTAACTCACCTCTTAAGCTTATAAGAGAGCTAGATCTAGAGGATAATTCAGTATTAAAAGTCGTAAAATTACTCTATAGAGTATTAAAAGCTAGAAACCACTAGTTTAAGACTTACTACTCTTACTATATAAACGAGCTAGCTATAAAGTAATTAATATATAACCCTTACCTCCTCTATAGTAATCGTCTCTTCGGAATTATTAGCCTTTAAACTAATAATACTCTATTCTTTAGAGACGACGACTTCGCTAAGGTAAAGTATCTAAAGCTCCTAGAGGCTAAATTCCTAACTAAGGAGCGTGAATGTCTTATAACTAACTATAACCTCAAGTTTAATAGAGGTATTATTTATACTAATTCTACTAGTATTACCCTTATATAAGAATACTAGTATAGTAACCTTTACCTAGTAATAGCTAAAAATATAACTATGACTAGTAGTAGGAGTATTATATATCGAAACCTTATAATTAAAGAATAATACATCGCTTAGTAAGCTCGGGGAGTATATATTATATTAACTTACTAACTAGAGGCTTCGTATAACTACTTAGTAGCTACTTAAGCTATTGAACCTATAGAAACTAATATTAAAACCCTTAATAAGCGTATTTAATAATAAATCGAAAATACTATTAGAGGACTATATTTCATTAAGCTAAATAAAGAGTCCTTATACCTAATCGTCTTTATAGATACCTCCTTTATAGGTAATCGAGACTTCTCCTCTTAGATTAGATATATTCTAGTCTTAGTAGATAGCTCTAGATATACTAATATTATTCACTTGTTATCTATAAAGTATAAGAGAGTTACTAGAAGTATTCTAGCCTCTAAACTATATAGTATAACTCACGGTTTTAATATAAGTAGTTTAGTTAAGACTATAATTAATAAAATACTCGAAATAGAAGTCTTATTAGTCGTTTATATAGATTCGAAATCCCTTTATAATTAATGTAATATACCTCTACTAGGCTTATAAACAATGAGAGATTATAGAAGTTAAGTAGATTAAGGGAGAATCGAATCCTACTAACTTAATAACGAAATCAAAGCCCTCGAATACCCTTAAGTATCTAATTAATATAAATACTATATAGCTAGATATTAAGGAGTAAGTTAAACGTAAATATAGATATATAGAATAAAAGGGATAAGTATATAGAATAAGAGGAATAGGTATATAGAGGGATATAAGTATATAAGAGGGTACACTAAGTGTTTAGGGATAATCTAGTACTAGGCCGGATTAGGAAATTTGTATACGAATAGGGGACACTGTTTTTTAGACGTTTTTCGTACTTTTACGTCGGTTTTTCGCGTTTTTCAGGTAATTACTAGTGTTAGTATAACCGGTTTCCCGGAGGTCATGTGATTTACATCATATGACCTAGTTTCCTATATGTGAGATATAGGACATGGGATATGCAGGAAACGGGACATGCTAGACACTAGTACTAATTAGTCTTAGCGTATTTAGGGATCGCACATTAATACTTTAATACTTCGATCCTTACTTATAAAATACAATAACTTCACTAACCTACGCAATTAGTATTCCACGACTATGTGATAGTACTACGCGTTACTAGTGAACTAATAATAACCTAAGAACTATAAAATAAGTTCAAAGAACTCCTTAAATTATTAGTTTATACCTACTTCTTATTCCTTGATATAAATATTAGAATAATTATTATATATTATATTATTTATTAATTATTATATTCTTATTAGAGAATTACTTTAGGTCGGTCTTAATATCTTTTATATATATAAATAAGAGGTAAATAGTAGTTCTATTATAGCTAGTATAAGTTAATTACTTTAATTACTTAAGTATAATATTAAAACTAATTAATTCGGGGTTTTATCTAAATTATTTAGAAGTTATAATAATATTATTAAATAATACTACTAGTTTTAGTCTTTGTTATAAAATATTATAACTCGAAAAATAATTAAAGATTTCACTACTTATATAAGTTATTATACTTATAGGAGTTATAAGCTAATATAATAATAATATAACTTAGATTATTATATATATATTCTTATATCGTTTTTTAATATATTTATTTTAAATAAGTCAAGTTAGCTCTTAAAGTAACTATATAATATACTCTTATCTATAATACTCACTTTATATTATTATTATTATTATTATTATTATTATTATTATTATTATTATTATTATTATTATTATTATTATTATTATTATTATTATTATTATTATTATTATTATTATTATTATTATTATTATTATTATTATTATTATTATTATTATTATTATTATTATTATTATTATTATTATTATTATTATTAGTACTTTAATACTTTAATATCTGTAATTATATATATATAAGTAAAGTAATTACTTTAGGTAATAAGTAGCTCCAATATTACTAGAAGAGTTAAATTATCCCTTTAAGAATAGAACTAGTCAAATTACTAGACTAGATTATAAGGACTTCTTAATATTATTATTTTTAACTTTATATTTAGTTAATAATACTTATAATCTCCTATTATTATCTATTACCTTCCTTACTATTACTTAAATCTCTAGCGAGGCTTTAATACCTTATAATATATATTATTGCAATTATCCTTTAGTTCTTTGAGATATTCTCTCTAATAAGCTCGAGAACATTACTAATTATCGCGGATATAAGTAAGGTCTTCTTTTCGCTATTCCAAATTAGAGTATTAGTTATAAAGAAGAGTATAAGAGTATAGTATTACTAGATAGTAATATATCTTAATGCCTTCTCAGGGCGTGGAGCTATAGGAGATAGTGAAGAGCTTATAAAGGCTAACATAGCAACGGGTTTGGTTTCATTCGCAGAAAGAGGACTGGATCCACGACAGAGAATAGGCTAGACGATGAATGTGTTGTCCTTCGTTGCCTAACTGTGTCAGTATCTTGAACATGTAGTAGATTGGCAGGTTGGGACCAGAGGATGCTATGAACGTGAAGGCATCAAAAATTGGCTCGGTAGGTGATGCTCAGTCCTGAGCGTGGCGCGCGTCAAATCAGTGGTGGCTGGTGGAGTGGTGGGCCCTTTCCGCAGATCAATGGGATTAATAACCAGCGACGATCCTGTTGAACCGAGAATCGATTTATATAGTAGAAATCGATATATTAAGGGTTGACAATCTGTAGATATGCTAATTACAGGAGTGTACCACCATAAAAACTAAGGAAATGACCTCCATAGCTATATTCCTGATTCCCAGCGCACCATGTGATTTGCCCCGCATTCTGGTAGTGAAACGATTACCACACTAATTCCTGAACGTAGGTTTAATGAACGTAATCGAATGGAAATACTAATCAAGCGATTAGTGCGACTATACGTAAGCATATTCCAATAATAGAACGAACTGACTAGTGGTTGAAGCTGGAGTGGAAGGAATGGATAGCCTAAACTAGCTAATTCAACAGATCCCCCTCGACCCTGTTCGAGGTCCCTTCACATAAAAGCATCCCAAATCCACCACGGCTTCATTGTACGGGTCAAAGGACGCGTTGGCAATCCTCCACCAGATTTGCACCTCCAGCCTCCCTTCTCTTCGATCCGAAATACACATCGCGAAAACGTCCTTGGCCCTTGCCTCCCCCTTGTACTTTCCGCCGTCGCCCAAAGCGCAGCAGATTCCTTACTCCGTACCTAGTACTGTCAGTTTACAGACTCTCGACAAGGAGGAATCGCACGCAGCGATGGACGAGAGACGTCCAGGTTCGTTCCAGTAGTTGGAGAAGCTGGGTGAGGGTACATATGCAACGGTGCGAGAACATGATAATGGCGCAACATCCTGTGAGCTTCAAGGGGACAACACCCATAAACAGATTCTACAATCTTCCCCTCTTTTCTACTCTCCCAATATCGTTGAATTTTGCTAACCCGTCCAGGTCTTCAAGGGTCGAAATAGACAAACCGGAGAGCTGGTAGTACTGAAGGAGATCCACCTCGGTTTAGAAGAAGGCACGCCATCTACGGCAATCCGCGAGGTCTCATTAATGAGAGAGTTGAAGCACGAGAACATTGTTAGCTTACACGATGTTATCCACAGCGAGAACAAGCTCATGTTGGTCTTCGTATACATGGGTAAGGGGGATCTGAAGAACTACATGGACACCCAAGGCGAGCGAGGAGCATTGCCTCCGATCACTATCAAGTCCCTCATGTACTAACTACTCCGAGGCATTGATTTCTGCTACACGAACCGAATTCTGCACCGCGATCTGAAGCCCCAAAATCTCTTGATCAATAACAAAGGCCAACTCAAGCTCGCAGATTTCGGTCTCGCACGAGCCTTCGGAATCCCCGTTAATACCTTCTCCAATGAAGTCGTCTGGTACCGCGCTCCTGATGTCCTCCTTGGATTACGCATCTATAACACTAGCATCGATATCTGGTCCCTGGGCTGCATCATGGCAGAGATGCACAGTGGCCGTCCCCTCTTCCCCGGCACCAATAGCGAAGACTAACTCGTGCGCATCTTCCGAATCATGGGCACACCATCTGAGTACACCTGGCCCGGTATCTCTCAATTCTTCGAATATAAGCAAAACTTCCAGATATATGCTACGTAAGACTTGAGGCAGATATTACCGCAAATTGATCCCAGCGGGATTGATGTGAACCGCGGCGCAAAGAATTATTGTGAATATTTACTTTTAGATGGCGACATTGAGATGAAGTGGATCCAGGACGAATGCAAGATAATGATGGAATGCATAGGGAAATTGTGAAAAAATATTCTCAAAGGTAGCTATATCCGTACATTAAAGAATTCTTTACATGTATCATGAGACCGTTGTTACGTAAGCCGCTAGCTGACGCTAGAGAGGGCTACTTAGCTAGCTGTGACGCATGCCGCTCGCTAGTAAATTTAGCGTCACGTGACAGCGATGACGCATGCGGCTGTCACTAGTATTAGAACACCAGAGCTCCCGCACTCAGGAGCTTCCCTCCTTACGAGCCTGGTCGCATAAGTCTGTGTTTTTCAGGCTAGTTTAGCGAGCGCACCTCCCAAATTCAACAACCCCACTAATATGCCCACTACCCCCTCACCACTCGTGTTTAACCACACTCTAGGCTTTGAAATTGCTACAAAACACAAGGAGGCGATATGGGAGCTTTATAGCTAGAGATATATTAACTACGGAGCTAATAGAGCGCTATAAGCTTAGTAAAACTACGATTTATTATATTTTGGGCATATAACGCTCCCCTATTATAGTTACCGAGATAAAAATAATAGTGCTAGAGGAATAGGATAGGATACTATAAGATTAGATAAATAAGTTAATTTTAAGGTAGGAGTATTAGGTTTAGGTACTAATAGAGCGTTACGGGTAGTTAACTCCTAATTAAATATAATATAGTCGTGAATTAATTAGGGCGAAGTGTGCCTAATAGCCTGAAAAACACAGACTTATGCGACTAGGCTCGTTAGCTTAGTATCCTCGGAATAGAACTACTCTACCTTGCTTTCTAAGCCCAGAGACCCGGTCTCGTGATACTAGCTACTTATCTATAGAGAATAATTATCTTTTCTGCCCTACTCTAGCCTTTACTATTATTAAGGGCCCCCGGGATATCCTATCCCGTAATAGATTAGTAGTAATACTTTAAATGATTTTTAGGGACTACTAGGAAGAGAAGTGTATTTTCGTTAATTATATTAAATAAAGATAAAAGGACTATAGTACTTATCTACTAACCTAGATACTTCTGCTTTTCTCTTCTATTTCCTCTTCTATAATATCGGGATTATTAGAATTCTATTAGTAGTATAGTTATACTAATTCTCTCTAATAGTAAATACTTTTTAAATTAGTTAGTCGTTAATTACTAAGGCTATAGACGTTATACTAACTAGTTAGTAATTATATTGTACTTCCTTTCCTTAGTAGAGGATTAATTAATTCCTCGATAATAATTATTAAAGTTCTTCTCTTTACTATTAGTTATTCCTCTATATATATTTCTAGTATCTACTAATAAATAAGTAAGTAAACCCGCTACTAATACTTATAAATAACTCTAATAACTCTAATAACTCCTATAACCCGATTTTATTAGAATTCTTTATATAACCCTTATTATAACTAGCTATTACTAGGCCTATACTTTTATCCTTATTAGTAGATATAGAGATAGCCTTATTAGTAGCTATACTTATCTAAGAGAGATACTACTCGCTAGTACTCTTTAAGAATAACCCTGATTATACTAAGTAGATAATGAAATTAAAGAGAAAGAATATAGAGAAGAGAGTTACTTAGTACTAACTATAAAAGAGTATTATTCTAGAGGATTAAATTAAGTATTTAAAAAAGATATATAAGTAGGATATAGTCTTATTTATAGAGTTACTTAAAGCTAAAGATTTAGGAGTCTTATACTTACCTTAACTAGACGACTTTATTATTACTAGAGAATATAAAAGGATTAATATATACTATACCTTAATAGCTAAAAAAGATCTAGAGATATATTATAAAGACTTTAAGTTAATTTTAATAGATTTGGCTAAATAAAGCTTCTAGGATAAGGAATTCGTCTAATTTATTACTAATTAGTATATGGGCTTAATAAGCTTATTACTTACTATTAAAGAAGAAGTCTTATACTAATCCTAGTCTTATAGATATAATAGTTATAGACTTTCTATAATATATTTAATTAAAAGATAAGGTCTCTATACTCTAGAGGCTAAGAACCCTTATTAGTAACGAGTTAGATTCTAGGAGAACCTCTAGTATTAGCTTAACTTAAGAGCCTATACTAAAGAGGAATATAGCTAGTAGTTCCCTAATAGAGTAAGATATATAAGACCTATATTTAATAGTTTCTCTTACTAGGACAATCGTTAGTAATCCTAGGGACTATAAGATAATTACTTAGGTAGCTGTTATTTATTATTAGGATATTATATACCTAGGAGTATTACTAGTAAAGAACTAAGTTTTTTGGGATATATACTAAAGACAAAAGACGAACTTAAAAGCTAATAATATTATACTCTTTAACTCGAAAGAATTAATAACTTCGGTATTATTATTTATTAAATGAATTAATACTTACTATAATAATTATAGTAATATACTAGTCTTATTTGTCTTCTTATTCTACTTTTAAGGAAACCCTATTATATAATATATAAAGCTGCCCTTAATAGTTAAGGATAGAATAAGATAAGATTATACTAAATAAGTATAGTAATTAAGCTTATAATTTATTCTTAATTACTTGTCTACTCGTAAGATAATAGAGAAATATATATACTTCTTATTATCTAGTAATAATATTAGAATATCCTTTATAAAGAAAATTAGTTTCTTAGAGAATTTATATATTACTAATAAAAAAGAGATAACTAAGAAGATCTAGAAGAGCCTTAACTCTATTCTTATAACTCTCATTAACTTCTCTTATAGCTATAATTACCTTGAAGTCTTCTATATATGTCTTTATAATAAAGAGTTTATAGTAAAGAAGCTAGTAGAGACTAGCTACTTCTAGTCGCCTATAACGAGTTTATTTAGGAAATATAATAAGACTTAAGGGTTAGACTAAGGGTTTAGAGATAGTACTCGGTTTTATAAAGTAGTATTTACTAAAGATAAAGTAAAGTAGATTATTGAGGTATTTAGTTATATATTTAATATTAGTCTCTCCTAAAAGTAGTTTAGTAGTACCTAATAATAATTGTTAGATAGTAAAGAGAAGTTATTAGTCCTATATAATAAAGCTTACTAGAGTGAGCTATTTACTCTAAAATATCTATACTAGTATTATAGGGGATAGTATTTAGACTTTAAGTACCCTAATTACCTAGTAATAATAAAGGAATACTAGTTTAGTATAAAAGCTTTCTTAATAAACTATAAGATAGAGTATAAGGTTATTAGTAAGGGTTATAATAAGGACTAAATAACTAATAAGTAATTATATACTATCTATTAAATAATTAGTTTACTTAAGGATTAGCTAAGAAATAATAGCCCGGATTACTAACTAGTAGTTATAGTTTATTAGTAAGTACTAAGTATTCTTTAGGAAATCTTATTAGGAGCTTATTTTTATTACTATCTATAGAAGTACTTATTATTACAAGTATTAATAATTAATTACTTATTACTACTCCTATTATTCTAGTTTACTCCTCTATAATCCCCTCTAGTATTACCTTATTAATTAATAAATAATATTATATTAATAGATATATAGACTTTTCTCTTTTATTATTATCTAGTACTAATAAGTCTAAGCCTATAATTTAATTTTTAGTAAATGTATTACCTTTATAACTAATATACTAGGTAAGCGAGACTTATATTATTCTTTCCCTAGAATCCTTAGGAGGCTCGATAATAGAGTAATAAAGACGAGGAAAAGAGTAATAAAAGTACTAGGTTATAGTAGAAGATACTAAGGATAATGAGTTAGTTTAATCTTCCTTACCTTAAGATAAAGATAGTACTAAGGACTTTATTCTCTTAGTAGTAATTAGTAATTAACCAAAATTAAGGGTAGTTAAAGGAGTTTCCTTTTTAGTTAGTAATATAGAGGTAATACTTATAGATAAAGTATATGAGGTATCTATTCTAGGGTTAGATTTTTGTACCTATTACCTAGTATTAGTAACTTACTTATCTAAAGTAAGAGAGATCCTAATAAGAATAAATTTATACTCTCTTATTTCTTTAATAACTCAATTAACTTATAAGGAGTATTTTATGAATATTCGTTTATAGAAAATATTAGGGAGTTAATTTATATATTTAAGAGGTATTAGGGATAGCCCTATAATTTCAGAATTCATTAAAAGTAAGTTCTAATTCCCGGATATAACTAGGCGTATAATTATACTAGAAAGAGAAGTATATATTATTAATTCCTTATTAGTACTAATAATTATAGGCTTGAATATCTTAGTCCTAGTAGAGGCTAGTATTACTCTAAGCTATTAGTAGAAACACCGAAATATAGTAAAGACTACCTTAAGTTATATCTTTATTATTATCTAAAGAGAAGGTATTTATAAGAATATACGAGTATTTACTATAGAGATAAAGATTATTTTAGGGAAGTATATACTCGATATTATTATCTCTTATATATAAGCGTTTAATACTAATAGCGAGGATAAAGAGTATTTATTTAAGCCTAAGATAAGATAATTAATATTAGGTAATATTAAAGACTTATAGTTATCTTATTTTTTTCTAGTATATAGCTTAGTCTAGAATAGTACTATATTTATTCCTTATAATAACTTGGCGACTTACTATTCTATATTAATAAGAGAGACCTTCTTAGGGTTTTAACTTAGTATATAATTATAGCTATATACCTTAATAATCTAGGAGATTTGAATTTAGTAAATAATAACCTAGGCTATTATTCCTAGTAGGATTTACTATTTATAATAAACTTTAAGGAAGAGGAGCTAGACCTAGATAGAGCTAATATCTCTAATTACTAGGGAAAAGAGTACTAGTAATAAGTCCTAGAAGTTCTAAGATATTACTCGAGGCTCTTTTACTTAGGATTAGGGATATTTAATAATAGGACTATAATACTAATACTCTTTTAGAATAAAGAGGAGGTTTTAGGACTAAAGTAGTCCGCTTATAATTTATTAGCTAGGGATAAGGCTACTATAAATAATATTCTAAACCTGTTATATATAGATAAATAAGTCGAGGTAATACTATTAAGATAACCTTTAGTAGTGTCTTTACTAGTATTTATAATATAGAAGAGAGATAAACTATAAGTAGTAATTAACTTATAGAAAGTTAACTCTTGCCTTTACCCTAATATATACTTACTATTATATTAGGATAATATTCTTATAACCCTTAGTGAAAAGGTAATTCTATTATTAATTAACCTTACTAAATCCTTTTTCTAATAGCTTATTAGGCTAGAAGATTAATAGAAGACTAGCTTCGTTATACCTCACTATAGGTATAAATAGTTAATAGTAGTAATAATAAGCCTAGTAAATTCCCTGAGGTTTATATAGTACTAGATAAAGTCCCTCTTATATAAATACTTATAGAAATCTATAGTAGTTTATATTAATAATATACTTATTACTTTAGTAGATACTACTACTCACTTATAGGATCTAGAGGACGTTTTAAGCTTATTTGAGTCTTCTAGTATAACTCTTTCTTTAGTTAAGTATTATTAGATATAACTATTAATTAAGGCCTTAGGGTATTAGGTTAGTTACTTAGGTCTAAGTATAATAGAAGAGAAGGTCATTATTATCTATTACTTAGAATACTAAATAAACCTAATTAATTTGGAATATAGCTTTATATTCTTTAGTTATTATAGAAAATTTGTCCTAAACTATACTAGTATTATAGAGCTATTAGAAGTATTAAAGACAGCTGGTTTTTACTTAGTACTAAAGAAAACTATAAAGAAAAAGCACTACTTAATAATAGAAAAAGAACTATTTATTATAGGTAAGGAATATAAGAGGGTATGAGATATACTTAAGGATAAACTCTACTTAGTAGAAATACTAGGATTACTAGACTTCACGAAGCCTTTTATCTTATATATAAACAACTTTAAGAAAAAGAGGTATAGAGTTATACTTTACTAAATTAATACTAATAGTATAGAATAGCTTATCCTTTTCTTATCCTAGACACTTTTAAAATATAAGAAAAACTATTTCACTACTAAATTAGAGGTTAGTTATTTAGTATAAGTAATCTCTAAGTTAATATATTACTTAGATAATAATTAGATTACTATTATTACTAACTATAAAGCTACTAAGGGGTTAGTAGATATAGTGATCTTAGGCGAGAAGAGTACTTAACTTATATAATAGGGATTATTCCTGAGTAGATATCGGCTATTAATAGAGATTATTTACTAGCTAAGGAAGACTTATTCGAATAGAGATAATTTATCTAAACTATTAACGGTTTTGGGCTTATTACTAAGAGTAGATACTAATAAAGAGCTAAGTAAGAAAATACTAGAGACTATTAGTAAGTACTCCTTTATTATAGATATAGTAGATATAGATAAGGACTTGAGGAAGGATATTATATAGAATCTCGCTATAGATAAATACTTTAAGAAGGTATATAATTACTTAGTTAATAGACTTTAAAGGCTACTTATAAATACTATTAATAGAATTAAAATAACCTTTCTGAATTACTATATTAATTATAAAACAAAGCTTATATATCTAAGGAACTCTAATTATAAATACGAGTAATTATATATTTCTAGGAAATACTTACTAGTAATAATAGAATAAATATATAATATATACGCTTATACTAGAGAAGGGAAGCTATATAAGCTTTTCTATTATATTATTTATTTCCCGAGGATAATAAAAGAGATTAAGAACTATATAAGTTATTATCTTACTTGTAATATATCTAAACTAGTAAGGTATAAGCTATTTGGTTATTTAAACCTTATATAGGTACCTTTAATCCTATTAGTCACGATTTATATTAACTTTATTATAAGCTTACTAGTATTACGAAATAGTTTTAATATACTCCTAGTTACTACTAATAAGTTTATAAAATACATTTATCTAGTTCTAGGGAAAACTACCTTTATTATAGAGGACTAAGTATAAGCGTATTTCTCTTAAGTATACTATTTCTAGGAAGCTCTAGTAATAACAATTTCTAACTAAGATAAGAAGTTCACTAGTAGCTTCTAGCGAGAACTCTTTTATTTAGTAAAGACACGACTAGCTATAACTACTATATACTACTCTATTACTAATAGATAGTCCAAAAGATTAAATTAATAAGTCGAGATAGCAATTCGCTATTTATTATCTAATATAGATACAGATATAGACTAGGAGGACTAGTTATTAGATCTAGAGTTCACCTTTAATTATTTACTATATTCTATTAGAGGTAAAACCCTAATAGAACTTCTTTATAGGATACTAATGAGATTAGTATTCTCTCTATACTTAAAGGTATTAGAAGTAGAGGAATTTATATAGTATTAGCTAAAGATTTAGTAAGAGGTATCTGACGTTATTAAGATAACTTAAGTAAAAATGAAAATCAACTTTAACGCCTACTATTAGCTAATAGATATACTAGTAAAGAGTTAGGTATACTTAAAAAATAGTTCACGGAGTTAAGAAGGTTAGATACCAAATCCTAAAAGCAAATATGTTCTCTCTAATTAAATAAGGACTATTTCTAGTACTAGAGAAAGTTGGGAAATTAGTATATAAGTTAAGACTACTAGTATACTTGAGCTATATATACCTAGTAGTATTAGTAGTCTACTTAGAGCTTAAGACACTAAGTACTAACGAGTATAATCGCGAGCTAGTTTACTAACTAATATACTTTAAAGGAGACGACTACTACTAAGTCGAGGAGATCCTTAGTATAGAGTATTAGGGATAAAAGAAGTAGTATTTAGTAAAGTAAAAGAATTTTAATAAATAGAGCTAGGAGCTAGAGGAACATTTAACCGAGATAGCGCTTAAGTCTTTTTATTAAGTAAGGCTAAACTAGTATAGTTTACGGATTTTTGAGCTTTATTATTTACTTTTACTACTACCCGCTAATATTAATTTATATAAGCTTACTATAACTTTTTCTTAAACTCTAATTATAATATATATATATATATTATTAGTAGTCTATAATAATAATCTATAAGCTAGAGACACTTTACGAGATTCGAGACTACTAAAGTCGTAAGTATAATAACTTACTACTATTATAGGCTAATAACTAGGGCGTGTACCCTAATAGCGACTCTAAGTTATAATAGTAAATAATGAAGATAGTGTATAATTCCTCTTAATTACTAGTTATTATTAATAAAGTACCTAAATATTACTTTTTATTAGATAGAGTTATTATATAGATTAGAACTATATAGCTTAAGATAATTACTAGTAATTAGTAATATAAGTTTTAGCTAATAGACTTCACTAATAGAAGAGAAATAAATATCTCGAGAGCTTAGCGGGTAAATATAGGAATAGTAGTACTAATTACTAATAGGGCTATTATCTCTTAGTATAATATATACTTATTTAATAGTACTTTACTATTACTTAGCCTTAAGAATAATTAGAAATAGAAGATAATAGAGATATAACCTATAAAGGATTCTTATCTATAACTAAAGATTATTATAAATATAAAGGACACTAATAATAGCTACGAATAGTATTATAAGTTAGTAAAGAAGGTAAATAAAGATAATAAGAAAGTTAATATAAGTAATAAGAGTACCTCTAGAAGTAATCTAAAAGAGGAAAAGAATATATCTCTAGGCTTTAAGAATAAACCTAGCTCTATACCTTTATTTATCTCAAAATATAGTATTTCTTTAATAATATCCTTTAATAAAGATATAGTTCCTCTTCCTTTACTATTAGTAAAGAAAAGTAAGGTAATTCTATAAGTAATTAGAGATCTAAATATAAAGGTTAATATACTAAAAGAACGAGTCTTATACTTATAAGATACTTATAACTATTTTATATTAAAGAGAAACTTCGTGGTTTCCTTAATTAATAATATTTATATTTCTAGAAAAAGACTAATAAAGATGAGAAACTCCTTACTAATAGCTATTAAGCCGAATCTTAAAACTTTTAAAGAGGCTTTTAAGAAAGAGGCAGTTACTATTAATAAATTAGTTACTATATTAGACTTACTTCTTATACTATAATTAGTACTCTTTAGTACTAAGAGATCTCTTAGTACTCCTAGTAATTAGACGAGGGATCTTAAGGTCTTATTAATAAAGGATAAGCTTACTAATAAGCTTAAAGAACCCTCTCCTTATTACTCTAAGTATATTAAGCTAATACTAAAGCCTTAACTAATACTAAACCCCTTTTAGCTAATACTAAAGAAGCTAAAGATTAAGTAATTAGAAAAGGAGTGTAGTAAGAAGGAAGAACTTAGTAAGGAAGAAGAACTCTAAAATTATATTAAGGAAGGAATAATACTTATGAATTATAGTTTTTTAGTTTTTCTTTTTCTTTTCTTTTTCTGTTATTATAAATAGTCGTTTATAATCCCCTATATATAAGTTTTCATTAGTCACGTTTTTTAGCCTTTAAGGACAAAGGTATATTTAGGGGGGGGTGTTATTACGTAAGCTACTAGCTAATACTAGAGAGGGCTACTTAGCTAGCTACCTATCTATAGAGAATGATTATCTTTTCTGTCCTACTCTAGCCTTTGCTATCATTGAGGGCCCCCGGGATATCCTATCCCGTGACAACTATCTTAGCTTCTATAACTCGTACTACAACCCTTCCTGGAAACGGAGTCTGACACTACTCTATCAAGCAGGCCTCCAAATCTTTCCATGTTCGCTAACCTAACCACGGTCTAGCTTCTGGCTCAGAAAACCTGATATGTTCAGTTTGTAACTGAGACTAGAGTCTAACAACAAACAAAATTTCCCTAAGATTACTGAAGTAGAGTATAATATTGATAATTGTAAGACAAAAATCTTCAGGCCGGGAAATTTCAATGGCTAGAGACTGGATCTTTGTGATACCAGGAAATAAGCAAGCCAATCCCTCATATTTGATCGTCATATCCTTAGGTTTAGTAAAATAGATAGTATCGTGAGCGAGATCTATGTATGTCCTCTACATTAATAGCCGTTTCGGATATTATTCAATCTAGATAGCGGGGAAGGGGGAGGGCTAATTACCCCTCCGGGCTTGATAAATTCAAATCAATCAATTAGTTAGTCAGTCAGTTAGCCTCAAGCTTCAGTCTCGTCTCGAGCATCGGTGAGTAGAGGAGACGTTTACAATATGCACAAAAAAGCCCTCTCAAAGCTATGCGAGGGAGAAAAGAATAGAAGAAGATAGAGGTCAGAAACCTTTAGTTCCGGATGCCTTCTCTTAATAGTGTGCTTATAACCCTATAAGCCTTCTCAGAGCTAATTACTAAGATCTAAACGGCATATGTCTATAAAATGCAAACTAGCCTTCTTTCGCCTAGTATATATACTATAGGTCTCGAAGTGTAATATTATACTCTTTTTCATATAAAGCTTAAACTCATCCACCGTCTCGAGAATCTACCTAGTAGCCTCGTATACTAGATAGCGACAAGTAACTATTAGTTCTAGCTCCCTATATAAGTAGCTCTCAATATAGTCGATTATCTTTACGAGCCGGAAAAAGGTCTTCTTCTTCGTTTTACTAGTATAAAAAAAGATGTATTAAGTCTTCTTATAGATAAGGGAAAAGGGCTTTGGATCTAGAGATAATTCACTCGAAAAACATTTTAGAGGTAATACTTCACTAGCGGAATAGTTGCTAGAGTAATTACTAGAGCTCCTATAGCTCTGAACTAAGTAAGGTTTAGGCTATAATATCTCTTACTAAGAATAGAGTACTACTATTAGATTAATTATACGGATCCGGTATCGGATAATATCTTCTAGCCTTAAGTCTTTAGGGAAGTAGTAAAGAACCTTTAATAGCCGGATCTGTTCGGAAAGTTAGTAATAGATAACGGATTCTATATACTTAGTAATCTCGATTTTATTTAGTTACCTCTATAATTCTTTATTATAGATATAATAGAAATACTATTACCGAAATATCTTCTTAATATCTTCCTCTTATCTTCTAGTTATACTATTAATTTTTTAAACGAGTATCTAATATTTCTTACCCTTCTTTATCTTTTTTACTCGATATAAGAATTTATATTAGCTTTATATTTTGATATAGAGGGTCTTCTACTCTTTCTTTTATTTAATAATTTTCGGATTATAAGAAAGGGTTTAAATACACTTTTATAGATTATTACATGCCGCGTTGCGTGCGCGGCCCATCCCGTAGACTAGACCCAATTAGGCATAGCAGAGGTTCGGTAGTGCAGTTCAGGAGGTCAACTTCCTAAACTGAACTCCTGAACTTCTATAATATACTACTTCACTAACGATAAACGCAATGAGTATTCCACGACTACACGTGATGGTACTTAGCATTTCTAGTGAACCGATAGAAAGAATATCTTTAATATATTTAGAAACGTTCTTTAGGGCGTGCGAATTATATATAGTACTTATATATATAAAGGTATATATAAGCTTATTAATAGATAATCGCTCTATTATCACTAATTAAATACTAAATCGAATCCGGATATTAAGATATATTTTAATAAAGATTATTAAGTTCTACTTATATCTTATAATCTAGTCGCAAATAGCTATTATAGTAGCCTCTAATAAAGCTTATAAGAAGAGAAAGAGTAAGGGAGTGAAATATATTTATTATTTATAGCATTCTTTATATATTAGTATATATAGTAGCTAGTTAGCTTTTGCTTTAAGCTAGCCTTTTATTCGAGACGATTTAGATAATATATATGGGCGAGTACTAAAGGGCTTTGTATTCTGAGATTTGAAATCTATTAGTAATCTATATAGCTTATTAAAAGATTAAAACCTTTAGCTTTAATAACTTCTAATATATTCTCGATACCTCTATAAGATCTTTTAGGTTTATAATAAAGAAGGGTTCTATACTTATAGAGTAGTTATTTACCCGAATTATATTGTCTCGAAGTATAATAGCTATAATATAAGTAATTGAATAAAGAATAGAAAGCTTTTTCTTATAAAAGAAATAGATTATATTATATATTATAATTAGTAGAGTTAGCGAGAGGAAAAGAACCGGCCTTATAGCTTGAGCTTCTCATTAGTACCTTTATAATACTTAAGGGTAATCTTTATTATAATTAGATTACGCTTTCTAGACATGAGATTCTATATAATCTAGAGTTAGATATTCTTATAATAAAGCGCCTTATAGCATCTTTTAATACTAGAAGATTTCCCTATATTATTATAGTAATTAGTATTATTGATATTATTTCAAGGTTAGGCTTAGTTATAATCGAGATCTTTAGGGTAATTTATTAGATTTAATTATTTATTATTTAGATTATTAAGGTCTATAATAGGCTCCTTCTTATTAAGATTAGAGGTTTCAAAATACTTTTATAGGTATTTATAAGAAGTATTATACTTTATTATATTTCTATAAAGATAAATAGAAGGAGAATTATTACAAGTATATAGCGCTAGTTCTCTATTAGAAATATATAAGTGTTTCTGATCCAGAGATAAGTAAATAGAAGCAAGATATTATCCGATTCTAGTATAGGCTTATTCTTAAGTATAAGATTTAGTTCAAATTCTTTTTCTGAGACAAGAATATATTATACTAAATATTAATATTTCCTATCTTCTTATTTATTTCAATATATATAGTATATCTAGTAAACGTCTTTTCCTTAGCTTTTTTAGTTATTCTTATTACTAAATATAAAGCTATTAATTCGATTATAAAGTATCTGAAATTGCTTCTAATATTAGTGAAGTGACTTCGTCTTTATTATTTAATAGTTCTTATAAATAAAGCGAAGAAATAATATTATAGTCCCTTTATTGCACCTTTATATCGCTTCCTTTTATTCTTCTAGATATATATATAGTACTTGTAATGTATTAGTTCTAGTTAAGGGGGGGGAGAGAGGCCTTTCTAGTTCTCGCTAGTAGATAATACATATCGCTGGAATTTCTTTATAATGCAATTCATATTCTCTTTAGTAATATCTGCATCTTTCTATTATAGAGGGCGTACTGTATTAAGCTTTAAACGGAGGGCATTATGCCCCTCTGGAGTGAGCTTCTCCTTCTGCTCTCGTGCGGTGGGTTTATTGCGCTGGTTGAGGTATCTGGTGAGAGCTGCTACGGGATCGTACGGTTGCTGCTGGGCGGTATCGACTGCCATGCCTATAGCCTTAGCTTAACTTCAGAAGGAAAGCGAGGGGCGTCGACAGAAGAGGAGAGCAACAGAGGACGACTAGACTTTGCAAGCTGAGATCTGCTCTGCCCACAGAGAGACGGACGTATTTATAGGAACGGAGGATAAGAGAAGATTGGATATTGAGATCGGAAAGTAACGAATGATTGCGTAAGCTGAGGCCTGCTCTGCCCACAGAGAGACGGACGTATTTGTGGGAACGGAGGATAAGAGAAGATTGGATATTGAGATCGGAAAGTAACGAATAATTGCGTAAGCTAAGGCCTGCTCTGCCCACGCGAGAAAAGGACATCGAGGAATGGTAGAGAGTCATCCAGGCGACGGCTATCCCTTCGTCTGCTGGAAACTGTCCACGCTAGCAGGGGGCCTGGCTCAGGGCGAAAAGGCGATAGATGACTAATAGGTTTCTAAGCAAAGGCACACGTTTTCGCCCTGAGCCATGCCCTCCTGCTAGCGTGGACAGTTTCCAGCAGACGAAGGGATAACAATAGGGATAAGGCCCTCCATATTTGGCTGCCCCTAACGAGTAATAATACTCGCTTAATTTTGGTGTTCCGACCCCCCAAAAATAGCGACACAACTATCCCGGATTCGGGGATCAAAACACTACTACCTTGACTATAAAAGTAAAGTATAATAATATTAATTATTATATAATTAAGAAATTAATAAAATTCTATAAATAATATTAGCTCTATTTACTAGTATTAAAGTAATTTAAGTTTACTTTAAAAGAAGATCGCGAATTTAATTATATAATTATTATTAATATTATATAAATTAATAATAAAATAATACTTTATATAATTAATAAAGCTATAGTATTCTCTATAGTATTATTCTTAAAAGATATATTAATAAGGATTATATAAAATACTATATAAAAGTACTAGATTAATATTTACTTTAAATCTTTAAATATTATTATATATAATATAAGAATAAACTTTATAATAATAGATTTTTAGTAAATTATATAAGTAATAAGAATAACTATAAAAGAAATACTAATTAAAGCTTATAGTAATATAAAGAAAGTAGAGAGATATTATATATCTTTATAAAGAGTATATAATATTATATAAGAAGACTTTAAAGATAAAGGTTTCTTAAAAGACGAAATATTATAAATAATAATAAAGGCTATAAATAATATAAGTAAACTAGATAGCCTTATTTTAACCTTACTTAATAAGACTATTTATATTATATAACTCTTAAATAACTTATCTAACTTCTAAGCTATAATTATGAAACTATTCCTTTAAAAAGAAAAAGAAAAAGAAGTATAAGAGGAGCTACTTTATATAAATATAGAGCTCGAGCTTCGAAGATTAAAGCTAGTTATAGAAATCCTTATATAATTAAAGTTATATAAAGAGCTTAAGCTTTAATAATTAAGGCTAATTATTAAAATTCTTATATAAAGATAAGATAATATAAATAAAGAAATCTTCTTTATATAAAAAGAGGAAAATAACTAGGACTTTATAATTAAGTTATAAAAATAAAGAAAGATTATAACTCTAAAATACTCTTTTAAGTTATTAAAGTATATAGAGTATATTTAAACTTAAGTATACTATAATAAGGAATATATTATAGATATTAGATATTTATAGAGATACTAATAGTTATAACTTATAGTAGAGCTCGACCTATATAGTCACGTGACTACACTAAATATTAAATTATTACTAAGAAAGTTAAAAGTAAGAGAAGAAGCTTAGGAGTTAATAGCCTTTAGATATTTTAATACTACTAAGGTTTCTTTAAAATCGCACTTATTTGCTTCTTCTAGAGTATCTAGCTCACTTTCAAAATGCGCCATATTATTCTGCCACGACATCATTAGGGAGGAGACCTCACCAGGTGACGGCGACTGCGCAGTAATTAGATCGTATGAGATGGTTGACATAGCTTGCGTGACTCGGTTGCAAACTCTTTGGATCACTAACTTAAACCGGAGAGAATCTGGCAATGTATACAAATTCCCATTTTCACATTCCCGATCAATCATCCAGTCGAAGGGAGCATTTGGCAAGTGGCCGGCGACAGCACCAAATCTTTGTCCGTAAACTTAGCTCGTGGCACTTGAGGTGCAGATCAAATTCTGGCAACTCACGATTGAGACACGATGTTAGCTACAGCCCAAGTCCCCGTAAGCATACTGAAGTCGAGTTCGTTCCTTGCCGTGTTCGTCGTTTCTGTGACAACTCTTAATGTTGTCAGACGGCAGGCCAGGTAAACTCACGCTTGAAATCATGCGAATTAAGTGGCCTGTGCAAGCCAATGCTCATTGCAGCACTGATTGCAACGGATCCCAGTGTCACGGCGAGGTCATTTGTTGACTGCGACGTCGGAAACGGCCATATGGCTAGCAATAAAACTGCCTGCACAGTAGCTAGACTGTAACATGCCTTGGATATCTCTGCCCACATTAATTTCATTGTCCAATCGGAGAGGACTGTAAACAGTGTAGCTTCATCTCGATATCGACGAGAGGCTACACCAATGAGCGCCCAGAAAAGACAAGGGCAAGATTTGTAGTAATTGTCGGGTGATTGTAACGGGTCGAGAAAGGGAAGAAAATGATGATGATTGTCGAAGAATCTATTTGACTTTAGCTGATGTTCTGAGGCAGATGGCCGTCATACAATTGAAAGAGAGTATCGATCTGAACTGCACTGAGCTGAACCGTTTCGATCATTCGTGGTGAAATAGTAGACGGCCTGGCAAGTGTATGCTCAGGGGAAGTATCTGGAGTCTGACTGGCTTGGGTGGAAGACACGGTGGCAGGAACATTTGTAAGCAAGTGATCTCTTTCAATTTGTGGATCTCGTGGCGCTTGCCATTCGTTACCAAACTCTCCGCTGAGTTGGCTCCCAAGAGTGGTGGCCGGAAAAGGAGTGAGAATGCTTGTTTGTTGCCCTCTTGTGTTCATTACCGACGCCAAAAGCTGAACTTGCTTTTCGAGCTCGGCGATCTTCCTAATGAGACATTTTAACAGACTATAAAATATGCACCGCAAAAAGAACTAACCGGCGTTTGCTCGTTCTTTTGAATCCGGGGTCTCTGTTGAAATCAATTTCCAGCCGTGTGCACCTCTCACAGGCAGTTTTTCCGGACCCGGACCCAATGCAACGAACCTGGATTGCCATAAGTTACACTGACCTCAAGTTCGTGAATTACTGCTTGAGATACCTACTTTGGACTGTCTGCAGCTTGTACATATTACACGTTTGGACCTTGACAAAGAAGCAGCACTTCGCTGGTCTTGGCCACCATTAGACCCTTCATCAGCCATTGCCAAGTAGCCGCGGAAGTACCGAACTATTTTGCGGTCCGTTTTCGCCTTGTGTGATATTTCACTATAGAGAAGAAGATGTTCAGAAAGAGAAGGTAGGATGATGGATGTGTCAATATTGCCGAGAGCGCCCCGTTTGCCGAGCGAAAGCGGCAGAGCAAACACGTGATGTCACATTTGCTCTGAACCGTTCTCAAAAGCTCCCTTGACTTCTATGCAGGCCAAAAGAAACCATATTCGCTGAGATAACCAACAATCTAAGGGCGGAGAGTTTGTTTTTTCCCGAGCCCAAAGCTTACCTGTGGGTGTGCACGTGACGAATGAGGGGCGAGTTCGCCCCGAACTTACAGGGACGGGGCATGTGGGAGAGATGGGTAGAAATTGTCAGCATAGAAGCTTTCCCTTCTGCTGCATAATGATAATTTATCAATACTGAAAAGAGAATCCCATCTTCCAGATGCCGCTCCTTCAAACAGGAAAGAAATGGGAAATGTCGAAAAAACCAACAATGTCCGGCAATGAAGCCGCGCTGATGGTTGGCAATATCGACGAGACTTCTCCACAATCCCAACGACCAGAAAATTCCCCAACGCAGGATGGTTCGAGCGAAGAGCTTTTCGTATACAATCCTCAGGAACAAAAAAGAGATCTTCACTATTATTCTCGCCTCGTTCGCAGCTTTCATTTCTCCTGTCTCGCAGCATCTGCCTCCCAGCCCCCAATCCACTCGTCAAAGATCCCAATGCCACAGCCAGTACAATCAACACCTCCATCACGGTATATATCGTGGTTCGAGGTATTGCTCCAACATTTATTGGGAGCATTTCCGACAAAAATGGGCGCCGGCCGACGTTTATGACCTGTTATGTGATCTACTTAGGTGCGAATATTGGACTCGTTGCAGAACACTTACTCGGCGTTGCTAGTCCTTCGCTGCTTGCAAGGTTCTGGAGTCTACCTCAACTGTATTTTCATGGCCAATATGTGAACGATTGAGAACCGACGTCAACGTCTTTAGGTAGGATAGCAGTACTCGGAAGTGCTATTGTGGCAGACATAGTGACCCGGGCCGAGCGAGGAAAATGGATTAGCTATGCTTCGGTGGGCGTGACTTTGGGACCAGCACTCGGCCGTCTCATCGGCCGTCTTTTGGCTCATTACTTGGGCTGGCGTCCCATCTTCTAGTTCCTCGCAATTCTCGCTAGGACCAGGACGGTTCTCATTGTTCTCGTGCTCCCAGAAATGAGCCGCAGCGTCGTCGGTAACGGTAGCTTATCGCCCCAGATATGAAGCTTTTCTGCTCTGGATCTCTTCCGAAGGCGTCAACTACGCAACTCAGCTATTTAGGTATGTAGAGCTAAAGACCCTCGCAAAGCGAAAGAGGCAACCCAACCCTCTTAAAGCAGTAAAAATCGCATTTGACAAAGAGACAGGCATAATACTCTTCTCCAGTGCGCTGCTAGATGCGGGGCGCTTCGCCGTTCTCGCAGCACTGCCCTTACACGTGCAAGAGACGTACCAGTTCAATACTTTTCAAATCGATCGCTGCTATATCCCATACGGACTTGGAAGTCTAATCTTTCGGTGAATAGCAGGGAAATTGCCCGATTGGAACTACTGGTTCGTTCTGCCTAGTTTTGATTTCAGGGCGATGAAAGTTGGACATTGACTGATAAAAACAGTCGTCATGCTCGCCGATTTGGCATTGTGATCGTCAAGAACAGACAGCACAAACTATCAGACTTTCCTACAGAAATCTCGAGGCTGCAAATAAGTCTACCTTTGGTGTACCTTGCTTGTCTCTCCATGATTGCATATGAATGGGTGATGAACTTCAAGACCAATCTTGCTGCCCGGTGATTACACTCTTCTTAACTGGATATACCACCACTGGTGCATTCAGCTCGCTGAGCAAACTGATTATTGATATCAATATTGAAAGCCCAGCTACCGCGGCCGCCGCGAGCAGTTTGATCCGATGCCATTTTGGAGCCGGTGCTGTAACCACTTCTGTCCCACTCATCGATATAATTGGGATGGGGTGGGCTTGTACCACCGTAGCAGGCATTTGGTTAGCAATTAGTCACATGCTGTGGCTTGTATTTAGGTGCGGTCACGGATGGAGGGAATGAGAAGAGGCTGCAGAATGAAGAGCAGACCCGACAGCCTGATAGGATGTCGAAATTGTTGTCGAAATTGTAACAGATGAGGAGGTAGGACGGGAAAATAAGGACCAGAAGTGAGAATAAAAGACGGCAGCAGGATAATGGCGCAGACTGATAGAAAGTACAATGTGTCGGGACATTGAAAATTGTGACGAATTTTAGGACAGAAGAGAGTGTTCGCAGGTTGCGTTCGGGGTGATTGTTTTTCCGTGCCGGCACGCGCCGTTTCGGACAACATGTCTCTCTGTAACGACTGTTGCCTCCACAAGCAGCTTTGAAACATCGCTTTTTGAAAAGGCAGGATGCTCCTTTAGTATTCACCCCAATTTCGGCAACGGTATCATCAATCATGCGAAATAAAGTGCGCCAACGAGCTTGTCTTCAATCAGGCAAGCCCACAAAGCTAACCACGCGCCTCATTGTACCAACACCTTGACGATGAATGACCACGGCTTGCAGAACAGCATATGGGCTCCCCAAGGTAGGGACTCTTTCAGGCGCGTTGGGGACTGGATCTGCCCATCGTGTGGATTCTCTAACTTCACATGGCGGAAGGTGTGCTTTCGATGCTCCACAGGTCCTCAGGCCACTGGCCTCCCAGTAAACGGGCATCTGCAGACATCCGCAGACCCTACAAATTATATCTCAACCTCTTACAACGAAAACCGTCCCCTGCAGCCTCCAGAAAGCCGCCACGATACTATCCATTCCACCCAGAAAGAGTCCGGGCTATCCACAAGTCGATGGGCACCTCGAACCTTCCGTGGGAGACCGAAGACCGATGACGTATGGACTAGGGTATGTAGCCCATTTCTTTGTGCAAGTCCTTATAGAACTACAATAGCTGACCGTCTGCAGATTGTTCCCAACCATGACCGAGCATCCACCCCGAAACCTCCTGATCTAGGTCTCCCGTATGAAGTTCAGCATTATATCCTCGCGATGATGCAAAGAATAATCGAAGAAGCATGTTTCGATCTTGCGTCTAGATGGATACCACAAAAGTTGAGGGACAACAGGTGGGATTGCCCCGAAGCTGTCGAGCTGTCGACGTGGAGGGATATACTTCCAGCTGCACTGCCACCCAACGCCATTGTTCCAAACCTATCATATTCTCTCGAGAGGGCATTAGTAGATGCTGTCCGGATTCGAAATGCTGCGGTTCATAGACATTTATGTGACAACACTGAGATACAGAGGATGGTGGTGCAGGCTCAGGACGTAATGTCCATGTTTGCGGATGTAACAAGGAGGAATAAGTTCCACAGATTGTGGGTGGAGTTGACTAATTGGGATCAGAGTAGAGATCCGCAGGCTGCAAAGGAAACGTTGCTCTTGGCTTTGCAAGAGATCAGTGAGCGGCCGGTAGATGATATGGACTGGAGCCCAAATAGCGTGTCACTTCAGGAGATCACTGATCTTGGGGACGTGCATCGTCATGGGGATGACCAGTATCTCGGAGAAGCAATGGATTTGGATTAACGGAAGTCGACTTTTGGCTACTTGTGTTGAACACGTTCTTGCCTTGGCTTGGGGTCCTGATATTGGTGGTGTTGTTCTGCTAGAAAGGGGATAGCGCTCATACTCCCAAGACATGTCTACCATCTCCTGTGGGGGGAGAAAAATATGGAGAAGTGGTTCGCCGAGATATCTCCACGAATGCTCCTAATAAATCACGCACCCTGGTCACCCTTCCAACTTTCTCTCGCCCACGAGCCACTCAATACACGTATGGATGATGATCAACACTCCAGTACCAACGAGAACAGAAGAACAGAACATGGTCAGGCTGTCACTGCGACTTGTGATTCGCCCTTTACGTCATCCCGTCTGGACCCCTGCTGGGACCAAGACAAGGCTGTGGACTTGGAATATTAAGGCTGCGTATGCCTCTTGTCTCCCAGTCACCTCGCCTAAAACCATTCAGAGTTGCCACAAGAACTGCAACCACAGCTCAGTAGCACCTCTCCTTCAATGTAAGTATTCACCCATTTTAGCCATGCTCGGCTGTCGTGTAGGTGTGTCATGAAGCGCCTCTGTGCCTGGACGGCGCATCGGCGTTCATTCACCGCCAATGACTGGGATCCAATCAAACACGACCCAGTTTCACGCCCATCGCAAAGGCTGAGCTCTAAGTCTAGAGTGCTCTCTTCCTTTAAATGCGATTGTTCCACCATGTCTTCCTCAAATGAATCAAAATCAAGTACAAGATATCCAACATGTTCAGTCCCCTGTATCAAGCGCTTACCTCCAAGGCAGTTTCCGAGAAATACTACTGCGAGGACCTCATAATACCGCGAGCGAACTATCGAACTCACTTACGAAGAAGCTCGACGCTGCACACAAGAATGCCGACGAACGTCCAAGACTTACCGGCCAAAGAGGTCAATGTCCTCAACAAGCACACTGGCTTTCCGGAGCCACTGAGTCCTGGTTCGGACCTCCTCCCATGAGAGACGCAAGATCTGACTTCTGCTCCAGACCGCAACACTACTCTTCCCCACCCTGATGCAGATACCTCCCCAAATGCCACAATCGAAGCGCCAGATGACCTTACTCGAATCCACTCCCGCAATTCCTTCCTCCACCGGAGACATCACAGCAAAAACAGTTTTGGCAGGATAGACCCGATGAAGGGACTGTACGACAACATAAAATACGCGGACAGAATTCGAGAGGTTGAGAATACGAAGGCGTTGGATGTGAAGCTACTAAATACGGAAACCCCAGTCAATGGAGCGTCGCGACAAAATGATCTCATTCATGGCGGGACAGACGAGAGGTGTGCGAACGGTTATGTCAACGGAGCCGAGAGTGCACCTATGTACGGCTATATAAAAGGACACAAGAGATCAGAGAGCGGCTATAGTAATGGAGAAAAGAAAAAGAGTTTATTTAGGAGACTGAGCCTGCATAGATAATGAGAGGGGTGCAACGGGCGATCAAAATTTGGGTTTCAGCGTGGAGTTTACATTTGGAGCAGGGACACTACACAACTCGTTGGGTCGGGCTTCGTGGCCTTGTAATTCATGGTATCATATAATCATCAAACGACTCCAGTCTAGCTTCCTCTGTACGTGGTGAAGCTGTATGGAGCCAGCAGCAGAGGGACATGGAAATGCTCGCCCTCCTTGACCAGAAACGATAACTCCACAACAGGAAAGAAAGTATTAGCTGGTCCATAGTGTGCACCCGTATCGAATTGCAGCTTCCAAGTACTCGATCCCACTGGACAGTTTGGTGTTCCTTCGACTGCAGCATAATGGCTGATCATGAAGCGCAAAGCTGCAGAAACACCACCATGGCTCTCAACAAACGAGCCAAGCTCTCCTCGAGAGCCTTGCGTGTTTTTCCAGTTCAGGATCCGTCCATCAGCATTTGTCTTGCAGTGGAAGATGACATTAGGGATGGTGCAGCAGACTAGAGTGACCGAGAGATTGGCTGCAGGACGGCCAGTCGTTGTGTCAAGGACGTGGCAAGTGATTGGGTCTCTCGATGGTGTAGCCATGGCTGCTGTGAGATTTAAGGAAGCCAATTGAGGTGTTGTTTGGTATGCAGAGGTCGTACAGGGAGTCAAGGTCCTTTGGTTTCTCGACGCGTTCTAAGCTATGGGAAATGTTAGAATGTAGCATTGATATTGGGTCGCGATAACTACCTGTAGGGGTTTTGCAGATTCACAATGAGAAGCCGAAAGGCAGTAAGACAGTAAGACAGTTGAGGGGATTCTGAGGTTTTTGTAAAGGTTGGGAAGATCTTTTGCTGAAAAGCTCGACGCTCCAGTCTTGATCTCCGTCCGCGATTCGGAGCTCCCCGCCTTGCGGTTCAGCCTCGTCTGGTCTCTTCGCAACCTCAGCGTTGTGGCGAAGGATAACTTGACTGCCAAGAAATAAAAGTGGGATTCTTAGACGGTATATAGTCGACCAAATACACAATCATCTAGAGGTTCACTATAAAGGTGGGCGAAAAAAAGCAGCACTGGATTCTCAATTTTCCAAGTCAATTTGGACAATTCAAACGTATCTTCCCCTCTGAATGTTCCTTCTAGTTATTATCTGTTCAAAGTCGATCCTGTTGAATATCTCGGAAATTCTAGTATATTAAAGGTCTGTCATTAAGATGAATGTTCAAGTTGACCGAAGACTACGGAAAATTGTGCCGCTTTTAATATTCACTGTAAGGCTGAGGCAACCAATCAAATACCTAGCGTCCCACCCCTGTTGACTTTCGAGAAGGCGGAGGAACCAAAAACCAAGGCTTTTAATGTTTTCATCCTTCCAGTACAATACTTCCCTCCACCAACGCCCACCTTCACCCTCTACTCTCTCCCATTGTCCCTGCTAGACCAGGTACATCGCAATCATGTCCTCTGCCGTGATCAACACAGATGACGCTCTCGAGCCTACCTTGCAATCCATTCTCGACCAAAGGTCGCTCCGGTGGATATTTGTAGGCGGAAAAGGTGGCGTAGGGAAGACCACAACTTCCTGCTCTCTGGCCATCCAACTGGCCAAGGTCCGTCGCTCAGTTCTCCTGATCTCTACCGATCCAGCACACAACCTTTCGGACGCCTTCTCGCAGAAATTTGGCAAGGAGGCTAGACTTGTCAATGGTTTCACAAACTTGAGTGCAATGGAGATTGATCCGAGCGGAAGCATTCAGGAGCTTATTGGCCAAGCTGAAGAGGGCGAAGGTCCGGCTGCTGGTATGGGAGGCATGATGCAAGATTTGGCGTTTGCAGTAGGTCACCTTTCACCCTCGCCAAAACCTAACTAACGACCTTAAGATCCCAGGTATCGACGAAGCCATGTCATTCGCAGAAGTTCTCAAGCAAGTCAAATCCCTCTCCTACGAAACAATCATCTTCGACACCGCCCCCACCGGACATACTCTCCGCTTCCTCCAGTTCCCCTCCGTCCTCGAAAAGGCTCTTGCAAAGGTCTCCCAGCTATCTACACAATTCGGCCCCATGTTGAATGGTCTGCTCGGTGCCAATGGCCAAATGCCTAATGGTGCAAATCTCCCCGAGATGATGGAGAAGCTGGAAAGCTTGCGAGAGACAATCAGCGAAGTCAACACACAATTCAAGGACGAGACCCTCACCACATTTGTCTGCGTTTGCATACCGGAATTTCTCTCCCTGTACGAGACGGAACGAATGATTCAGGAACTGGCAGGATACCACATTGATACCCACTGCATCGTTGTCAACCAGCTGCTGTTCCCGAAGGCAGGAAGCGAGTGCGAGCAATGCAATGCGAGAAGAAAGATGCAGAAGAAGTATCTCGAGCAGATTGAAGAGTTATACGACGAGTTCAACGTTGTCAAGATGCCCTTGTTGGTTGAGGAAGTTCGAGGCAAGGAGAGGTTAGAGATGTTCAGTGAGATGCTGATCCATCCGTATGTCCCACCTGCTGGGGGTCTATAATGTGTCTAGAATAGAGCCTTTCGTGCATCGATACCCAAGAATACAAAGAGCGTTGAAACGTACGAGTCTGGTTCAGTACTTTCTGGGAAACTTCCGAAGCTCGCAATGTTTTTGCAACATAGGGACAATTAGTCAAGTGGCTGGACATCCTAGCTATCGGCTTCATGATCGATCTCTTTTGTTTTGGCTTAGGAAGCTGATTCATCCTTGAATATTCTTAGTTAGAAGAAGTCTGAGGAAGATGTGTGTTTTTCTATACTGTCTACATAAGAGCAATTTGTTCAACGTCTTGGATGAGTCCGCTGTCCGCGAGATCGCCATCCATCATCCCATGGATATACGCCGCCCCAAGGAGTATATATTTGTCACTTGATATTTTCCGCAGCATATATGGGTCTTTGGTACTACCAATAATCCAGACTTTGTCTCCTTTCTCGTAAAAGAGCGGTCCAACACAGAATCTTCTAATATCATCTTGTAAATGTCGTCGATTTGTACAATGAGCATTGAGGTCTTGCCACCAGTAACTAAAAACTGGCCGAAACTATTTCAAGTCAGCCCAATGAGTAGCGCCGACAAGCGGTTGACTAAAGAGGTCCTCGAATGCAGGTATTTGAAACCCAGTTATTGCTGGTTCTTGGTCTAGCAGCCGATGGATGAGCTTCATTAATCGCCCCCATTGTTTCGGCAGGCCTTGATCAAGTTCTTGAACCCGGCCAAAGGGCCACGTGGATAGGAGGAGATCCAATGTCTCAGAGACCTGTAGCCATTTCGTTTCTCAGTAACAATCCCGAAGAGAATACATTACTACCGCATCCAGTTCCCTGCATACCTGTCCTCGCTACCTGCGTATAGGTGGCTCTTCTCCCCTCATGGACATGAAATTCAAGCCAGCCAGTATTTGCCCACATGACCTCCGCCGGCGGGCGGCGATCATCTTCAAGCACCTACGAGTTCGCACAGTCTCCAAGACCGGCGTTGGCTGGGGCCTAGTCGGATGTGAAACGTGCAAAATGGTCGAAGTGTAGTGAGGGTTCGGAGTGGAAATCTTGCAACATTGACTCACCACTAGGCATTTGACAAAATAGGTCCTAAGCATGGTGAAGTCATTTGAATGGAAAAAGTCAATAACGGACATGCTGTATAAACCTTAAGAAAGGATAATCTCGAGCATCTTAGAAAAATGACTGAAACCGCACTTCCCAACCGCACAACGGAAAATCGCACTTGTGTGAGCAAAGAAGTCAGGAAATCGGATTGATTAACTGCCTAGATGCTAGCCGTGGAAGTACTCTGATCTCGCCATTGCGTGGATCCAAGTTTGGAGCCTCAATCTGCACCAGATCTCTGAAGCATAACCGCCCATCCACGTACATCATGCCACCAAAGCTATGATGTATCTCCTTGAGCAATTCATCGATACCACTTGGATCCAACAGCATTTCTCGCAGCCACCTCTGCTTTCCCCAGTGCGAGAATCTTGGCCACCCCGTATTGACGGCCATCCTTGTCCAAGTGCTCGAATCCTGATACAGTCTTCCGTCCAAAGACTCCCCGTACTTCCTCAGGCTTAGAATTTCCTTGAATTCGTCAACGCCCCGAGGTCTCTCCCATGCGGTAGTTATTGTGATGGATTCCAGTCTGCCCGACCTGCACCAATCTCCCAACGCTTTCATCGACGCCGAGATCCATTCAAGCTCGTCTCGATCCAGCAGCTCCATGCAAATCTTGAGTTGGCGCATGCGCCGCACATGACGATGCTTTGCGAGGCCTTTGAACTTCTGGAATAACTGAGTCGGTTCTCGGAGGCTCAGCCCGTTGTGGCGCCATATGATTTCTTTACATTCTCTGCGAATCTGTTTGCATGTTCGAAGCAGGGACAGGGAACTTGCGATCTCGACAGTCCAAGGGGACAGCGTCACCGCGCGTGAGGAGGATGCGAGGACAAATGTGTAGATCTGGTCACGTATCTCTCGTGGGAAAACTTCGAGGAAACTGGTTGGCATGGTTGTTGTGGGGATGAGCAGAAGATTGCTGTGAGGTTGAAGTTGAAGTATCCCTTGCTACTTTAAGCGAAAAGCACTTTACGCGGGAAAGCGCGTCACGTCCACGTCCAATCGCGACTCCCAACCTCCTCTGCCAAAATTATATTTACAAAACTCTGCACGCCCTCGGTCGCAACCCTCAACCTCCACCTTCCATACAATTAGAAGCTTCGAACATAGTTTCTATAGCAATTGTATTCTTTCACCATGCCGACCGCCAACAAACGACGGAAGCTGTCAACGGCGCCCAGGAGCCCCTCGTCCTTGCCAAATAAATCTCGAGGGATCGACACGTTCACCAAAGTCTCAAAAGGGAGCAGCACCGCAAAGGCAATTATCGAGAAGAGCGACTATGTCGACATCATCGCAATTACCCCATCTACGAACCACAAGAAGAGGAAGGTCGCACCCGGGGAGGACAGCGAACCCATCTCAGCGCTTTTGTCCGCAACAATAATCTCGAGACCCATCAAACCATTACCCCAACGACCTTCAAACAACACAAAGTCAATTCCAGAAACCCCGCGGAAGCCAATACACTCTCAATCCTCTCCTATCTCGATCGAAACGCCTACGAAAGGTGCGCGCAGCCTCCTCGACCGATTCTGCATCTCTACAAAAACCCCAACTCGAACTCCGCTGGGTTTCAACAGCTCAAGCTCAGGCATCCTCGAATCGACGCCCGAAAATACTTATACCGAACCTCGTCACAACCTTCCGGCCGAATTAATCGACCTCGTCAATCTACACGCAGCATTTCTCACAGCATTATCAATACATTGCGCCCACAATGGAACGCACTCACCAGCGGACCTGCGCAACCTCTGCCCGGACGTTGCTCGAGCTTGGGGGAAGAGACGAGTCACTCTCGAAGATATCCGCAGGAATCTGGGGGTTATGAATACACATATTCCTGAGGAAAACAAGGATAATAAAATATCACGGCTCAGTTTATCCGATTATGGACACGGGAAGATCTGCATTGAGATCAATTCAACTACAGGGAAGGCTGGCAGGATAGCCAGGCCTGTCAACGAGAATCTTTTGAACATAATCTTCGTTCGAGGACTGGAGGAGGCATGGGAAGTGAAAGATGCCGATATGCCGATTCAACAATTCGTTGGGAGCCTGCCACTGGAACCAATTACCACTTGCTCTTCGCTGGTCAAGATGTCACCCTTGCTAGCGAAAGGACAGCGAAGATTGGAGGACCTGAGAGCAGGCATAATTGTCAAGAAGGAAACAAAGGAAAAGATACCAGAGACGCCGGACGGAAAGAAGCTCACACTTCTCGAGCGGCTGCGGGCCAAACAACTTCACCAATCGACTCTTCCACCACCGCCATCGAATGCAGACATTGCTCGGAAAGCAGCATTGCAGAGGATCGAAGAAGTTGTTGGGGTGCTGAGTATTCTGAGCACGTCTAGCTCGATTGGCCAGCAGAGGATATCCTTCACCCTGCCGACCGTGCTTGGGAAGTTGAGGGATTCTTTTAAGACTCCAATGTCAAGAGAGGAGGGAGCTACATGTGTTAGACTGCTGGTATCAGAGATCGCCCCAGAGTGGGTGAGGATCGTGAAGATCGGCAAGGTGGAAGCCCTTGTTGTGAACAGAGACGAGAAACCTGGAGAAGATGATATCAGAGAACGTGTGAGACGTGCCGCATAAAGATGAGGGATGATGGATTGGATAGCACGGAGCGAGAATTGCAGATAGTACCAACGAACGCACCATGAATTGACGATCTTCTCTATTGCAGTTTTCGTTTTGTAACTTCTATGACCATGAACACATGATTGGGCCCATTCCACCACGTACAATTCATTCAGGACCCACTTCCAGTATCCGCCCCTCCATCGAAAGCAACGCTGATTCATTTATCATATCCGTTGTGACAATTGTACCCAAGCCACAGTGTATATCCTGTCCCGCCACTCTACTTCTTCTTAGGACCAAATCTCGGCGCACCAATATCGCTTCCCCGCAGCTTAATACCCAGAACCTTTTCCATCGCCGCCAAAATCTTCTGGTCCGGGGCCGCAGATCCGCGCTCGAAGTCCGCGACGATACTTTGGGTCGTGTTGCACTTGGTCGCCAGGTCCTTCTGTGTCATCTTCGGCTCCATCTTCTGTCGCTGCTGAGAGATGGCGTCGCCGACTTCCTTGCCAACTGTGTTGGGCTTGACGATGTCATCACTGCGGTCAACTTTAGTGAGATGTTGGCCTTCGACGCCGGGTTTGGAGGCCTGTGAGGAGGACGTCAGTGGAGGCTCTGGAGCTGAAGGGTTGGTATGAGGGAATTGGGGAAAGGAGAGGGGAAGAACATACAGAGTTGCCAGCGCCGAACTTCTTCTCTGTTCCGATGACCGTTCCGCTTCTTTGGGCGGCGTTGAGCGCGGATTTGCCTCTGACGACCGTCTCTCGTGCTGCTCCGCCCCCGCGGGTCTTGCTTCCAATTTTCGTGACGGTGTCCCAGTCATCCATGGTTGCGGTAGGTGGATTGCTTTGAGGTTGGGTTGTGGAGAGGGTCGACTTCCAAACGAGGAGTTGTTTGTTGTGCGGGAGGAAGTTGTTTGTGGTTGTGTGGAAGGCAAGGGAAGAGGTTGAAATATGTTGCGATCGAGTTGGTGGTGAGGCTGTGGCACACAATTGCGCTTGCCGTGTGAATCAGACGCTAAGCCCCATTGGTTCAAGATCCCGGTAGATCTCGGACGTCCCTTTTTTGATATTCTTTTGAAACTCAACGTTGTGAATTATGGCCTGTTCTAATTCTTCAATTTGCAATCCTTTTGTCCTTGCTAAATGTTGCGCATTTCATAATGAGTTCACGCTGCCTGTTATAATGCATCTACGAAGACGAATGAGTTCGGATTGATCAATTGTACATGTACCCCACCTTCTCATCACAGACGGCTCGCATTCGGATATGGAGTCCTATCCTCTGCCCTTGCTGCCCCTGGGTCTCGTTTTATTCTTCGGAAGACCACTCGATGTCATTATTCTGTTCTCCTTTGGCATATATCAAAACTGGGAGGTAGTCCAGGAGTTCGTCAATGCATATCTCAACCCCACCATCGTCATCGATTCCGCCAAAGCTGCGACCGCATTATTTTATCTCCTTCAACTCACTCGGTATTTACTCGGTCTCAAACGTCTTTCTTCCAGTAACAACCTCCCAATCAAGCCTCTGTTCTTTCCTTGCAGAACAAGTCATGTAAGAATGTTCCCATCCAAGCATGGGTTTGGATACTCGTATCTCTTGACCGGGGTTCCCGTGGGATGGGAAGGTTCAGTTGGAGGCATGATATCTGAGGGAGATGGGAAGGAGCAGGCTCCTTGGTACTTGAGAATATTCAGTCTGAATCCTGGGGGTGCGTGGTACACCGTAAATGGAGACGATTACCTAGATCGAGGTCACGTGGAAGGCGGCTTACAGGGAAAGCTGAGGAAGTATCTCGAAGGCCAGGTATGTCTTTAGACCAAGAACATCACGCTTCAGTGCTTACCTGATCCAGGGTATTGATCCCAAGCAATATGCCCATGCCTACCTCGTAACAGCCGCCCGCTTCCTCGGCTACGCTTCCAACCCCCTCTCAGTATGGTACCTCTACTCCTCATCCAGAGAACTCTCTGCCTTGATCCTAGAAGTAAACAACACCTTCGACGAGCGACGAATCTATTTTATGGAGCCTGATCGCAAATCCGAGCCCAATTTCTCCACTCCTTCTAGACTCTCCAAACCACGATACACAAGCGCCTGGACAAAAGACTTCTACGTCTCTGTCTTCAATAGTCGAGCCGGCTCATACTCTCTCGCAGCCTACGACCCCTTCTTCCCCAACCTCTCTTCTCCAGGGACCATAAACTCCACCGTTACCCTCAGCTCGCCCGAAGGAAAAGCAAAGCTCATCGCTAGGATCTACTCAGTCGACGATCAAATTGACCCAGCAACCATGAGTGTGTGGCAAAAGACGCGATTCCTGGTAAGTTGGTGGTGGGTAGGCCTTGCGACGTTCCCACGGACTATCCAGCAAGCTGTTATCATTCTTTTCAAAAAGAAGTTGCCGTGGGTTTTCCGCCCTGAACCGAAGGGGAGCACGATTGCGAGACACGCCGATGAGGTGGAACTGTTTATCGAATCCATATTTCGTCGATACTTGAGGGAACTGGTTGGAAACTCTCAGGATGCGCTAAGAATACGATATATCCCCGCTGGACTCCACAATATATCTCCAGAAGTCATAATGTCCTCTTCCGCGCAGTTGGCAGAAGGAGAAGCAAACGAGCTCGAGATCCGAGTCTTGACCCCGATTTTCTACTCCCGTGTTATTCGGTATCCCAATCTTCTTGACGGAATAATGACAGAACACCACGAAAGCTCCACCATTTCAATCTCATCCACCGATCTACTCTCAAAACTTGAACATGGTTGGCAAGAATGCCCTCCTCTCGCTCTTCGGGAGGCATTGTCATTCAAACTCATCTCCGCCCTCCGCACACGCCCAGCGCCGATCATCTGTCTCGATGAGCCCAAGAGTCCACGACCGGCCAGCACGATTCCAAGTTGGAAGGAAGCTAGTCAGGCAGGAGCACCAAGCCTTGACCACTTCGTTGGCATGCACTCAAGCGCTCCTGAACGGAAGGAATATACCTCACGACTCTTGAGGCTGCTGATTACAGAACATATTGCCTTGGGATGGGCTGAGCTCTTAGATCTTGAGATTTTTATTTTGAGGTGCCTTACCCTTTGGGTGGTAGCGAGAGCTGTGTTTTGATAGTCGGTAAGATCGTGGGGCATTGGAGATGAAATAAGATGGTGCTCGAACAGGAACGTGATAGACGAGTGACCTTGTGACTTCCCCTTTTCCTTGAATTAAAGTCATTCATAGCGAGCATGGTAGACATAGAAAAGAGAGGAAAATAATAAATTCATCGCTGCCTATGTTCCTTTTTGAATCGGCATGTGGTACCTCTGGGTGTACAAGAGAGGAGATGATGAATTTGGCGAAGTGACCGGAGAATGGAGGGTTTTGGTGCAGCCTCAATCGCACTGCAATTTTAGCATCCGCGAAGGCTTCGTACCTGGTAACTCACCACCCGCCGAATGGAGGATTGAAGGTCACGAGACTGACTCCTCATGCGGGTAAAATGTTGCAGCCGCAAAATCGCACTGCAATTTTAGCATCCGCGAAGGGCTTCGTACCTGATAACTCACTACCCGCCGAATAGAGGATTAAAGGTCACGAGACCGACTCCTCATAGCTAAAAGGGATCACCCACTAACCCCCAAACCCCCTTTCCGCCCACGCCTACCCCACCAAAATTTTCTCGATTTTTCAAAGTCTTTAGAAAATTCTAAAAAATTACTAGATTATAGAGAATACTCGAAATATTACGAATATCACATTAATTTTTCGATTTTGTGGCGTTGAGGTCTCCAAAATCCAAGTTAAGCGGAAAGGGGGTTTAGTTAGTGGTGTGATACCTTCTACCTTTTCCGCCCTACACGGGTACGCACTGCAATTTTAGCATCCGCGAAGGCTTCGTCCCGTGGTAACTCACTACCCACCGAATGGCAACTTGGAGTGGCAACCATAACCCACACCAAAAAGAACCGACTTTCACAATTATACTATCCCCCCCCTTGAATACTTACAGTGGGTCCTGGGATAACACCACTCCTGCACTGACCAACTCAAGGGTGTATAGCCAATAGCGATTCTGGAGAGCACCTGATATTTCCTAGTTGGGGGTTATAAACGAGGTTTCAGGGTGGCGTTACTAAGGGACCCACTGTAAGTATTCAAGGGGGGGGATAGTATGATGTCTCAATAATGATAACCTAATTAAAGAATCCCGCTATATTTCCATGACAGATTCTATACTACAGGTGGACGAACAAGCTGGTCGAATGGCATGATGCCTACTCAAAAGGATATGGATTAATGAGTAGGAAAACGCCACGCGACGTCCTCCAATTCGCTCTCTGAACATACGTCATTTGAGCTTGGCCTGTAAGCTCTTGAATGCTTCCACTTGGATAAAGAGAACACGGGTGTGGTCCCTGGCATGAGGCAGCCTCAGCGAATGAAAACGAATGAAGACCACACGTCTCAGTTCCATGCCAGCACAGTCCCAGAATCGTAGTCATTGGGAGGAGAGAGGTACACTAGCCTGGAAAGTCCCCGAGTGAGGGGCCAATGACGTCTCAGGAGCAGAGACGAGACTTTATGTCAGCTGTTTCGATTTCATAATCGCTTGGCGGGAAACATGTGATGATTTGTTTGCCAGCCCATCCCTGACGATCTCTTCCCCAATGGGGGAAGCCTCAGCCACTAAGCCCAATGTTTCGATTCAACCGAAACTTCCGGCGGCTTTTGCCCCTGACCCTCGTATTCTGCCAAGGCAGCCTTTGCCGGACATCATGAACACGAGATTGACGTGACACGTTACGTAGTATTGACTACTGGGGCAATGAAGATACTCAGACAGACAGTATCCGCAAAGATAGAATTGAAAGGGACGAGAGGAAGGGAAGCACGAAGACAATAATGAACCTGGAAAACACCCGTGGGATTGAAGAGTGATTCAGTTGCAGTCCTCAGCTGCTGCAGGTACTGCACACCGCACACCCCGTGTTGCAGGATCAACAAGCTCCTTACTGTACCAGTATTCTCGCCCCTGCTGTCGAGGCGTCATCCCCAGATGGCGTTCGGTTGGCGCTGAAAATTCAGAAGCGCCACGACGAAGAAGCAGGAGTGACAGGCCCCTCGATTGGACGAGAGCAAGTGAAGTATGCAATTAGTGCGCGGAACAGCGGGGCTCAGCACAGCCCAGCCCAATCCGGCCCAGTGACGGGGGGCCCGAAGCTCGAAGAGGAAAGAACCGGCCGCCTGCCGGCACACACCCCTGCTCCCCGGGCACCCACCTGCAAGGAACGAGCTCCCATAAATAACTTCCCCAACACGACCTTCCAACTTTTCTTCCTACTTCTACATAACAAGCTCGCCACCACCACACGACACTACTCGACACGACACGGCATACTTCTTGTCTTCTTCCCCTTTGTTCTTCTTCTATTCCAGCTTCTCATTCATCCCCCGTACTTCTTTCTAATTGAACACAACCCACACTCGCTCCAGAACACGAACACACCACAATGCGTTCCTCCAATCTTTTCGCCCTCGCGGCTTCGCTTTCCACTTCCACTGCTGTCTACCAGGGCTTCAACTATGGCGCAACCAAGTCTGATGGCGTTACCTTCCGATACCAAGCCGACTTCCAGTCTCTCTTCTCGACTGCTAAGAACCTCGTCGGCACCTCTGGTTTCACCAGTGCCCGTCTGTACACCATGATCGTATGTGGACGCGTTCCCTCTTCTATGATGTAACCACTGACAGTCTTCTAGCAAGGAGGAAGCTCGACCAACGAACCCACACAAGCCATCCCCGCTGCCATCGCCGAAGACACCTCCCTCCTGCTCGGTCTCTGGGCCTCTGGTGGACAAGGAGGAATGGACGCCGAGATTATCGCTCTCAAGTCTGCCATCACCAAGTATGGCAGCGCCTTCACAAGCCTCGTCGCTGGTATCTCGGTTGGCTCTGAGGATCTCTACCGTATCTCTCCTACCGGCATTGCTGCAAAGTCAGGATATGGTGCTGATCCCGCTACCCTCGCCTCATACATTGGCCAAGTTCGTACTGCCATTGCTGGTACTCCCTTGAGTGGAGCTGCCATTGGTCACGTCGACACCTGGACTGCTTGGGTCAACGGATCTAACCAGGCTGTCATCGACGCCTGCGACTGGATCGGAATGGATGCCTACCCATACTTCCAAACCACTCAAGCCAACGGCATCGAGAACGGAAAGGGTCTCTTCAACGATGCTCTCGGTGCCACACAAGCCGCCGTTGGTGGAAAGCCCGTTTGGATTACTGAAACTGGATGGCCTACAAGCGGCTCTACCGCCGGCCAAGCTGTTACAGGACCTACGAACGCCAAGACATACTGGGACCAGGTTGGATGCCCTCTCTTTGGCAAGACCAACACCTGGTGGTACACTCTTACCGATAATGATGCCGTCGAAACTAACCCCAGCTTTGGCATTGCTCCTGGCAACCCCCTGAGCACCACCCCATACTTCGATCTCTCCTGCTCTGCTGTTTCCTCCAACTCTAGCAACTCCCCATCTACCACCACCAGATCGGGCAGCCCTGCCAGCTCTGCTGTCTCTGCATCTGTTAAATCGGTTGCCACCACACCTCTTGCCTCGTACGGGGGTGGACTCTCCCCATCTCAAGGAGCAGGCAATGGCATCGGCGGCGCGGCTGCATCAGGCTCCGGCCCTGCTCCCACGGGAACCACGGGGACCGGATCCGGGCCTAACGGCACCTACTCAAATGGCACGAATACTCTCAGCACCAGCGGAAAGCCTACTATCTCTCCCACCTCGACCTCTCCCGCCATTGCTACCGCCAACGCTGCCGGCCACCTCGCCGGCTCTATTGTCGGCGCTATCGGTGCAATGATGGTCGCCGTTGCGGCATTGTAAATTTCATTCAACGGGACACACACGGAGCACTGGCATTGTACATTAGCGTTACGGTAGAACAGCTGCATTCACGGAGGAGCATTGGGGGCACAAAGCCGGCTGTACTTTTTCTTCTGGGCCTTGCATGACCCCCCGATTGGGGCGGACTCGCATCATCGATCACACACATACACAAATAGAACAAAAGCAAAGGCAAAAGTAATAATAATTGTATTCAAACACAAATTCATGATGCTTTGATTTTGCTTATGGTTTTGAATAGACCCTCTTGCTTGGGACTGTAATCTCCAGCCTCCGACTCAAGTGGTCGAACTTTGCTTCCCCCAGCCTTCAATGCATTCACCACAATGGGCCAACACCTCAAGAACCTGAGGCGTGAACCCTCATTGTACAAGAAGGTCAGGACAACGACGTCTTCTGTTAGTTTGCCAGCTCTGGTATCCGGTTCCGCGTGGACGTTTCGGCCCTTTATCGATGGCAAGGTACTATTATGGCTGGAAGCAGTTATGGCATAGAGAGAGCGAGTCAAGGTTTGAGATCTAGATATCACCGAGGGGGAGAGAGAGAGGAAGCCCATCGGGTGCTAAGTCTGTCTCAGCATTGAAAATCAGGCAATGTAACAAAAGCCATGCTACGGATCTAGTACCCCTCCCGTATCCGAGACTCCAAAAGACAACACTTTTAACTCTCCTCACCAAAACCTTTTCTATCGAGGTTTTTGTAGCCCAACAGTTATTGTACACAACCATCAACCAAAACGGAAGCCAAGCTCATCAAAGAAATCAGGCAAACGCATTGCAAAAGATGAATTCCCTTCCCTCAACCTCAAACCCCTACACAACCATACACAATCTCCAGCTCAAGCAGCTCAGCATAAAAGCCATGCAAAGCGAAGCGCAGAAAGAGTGGCCCCTTCACTTAACTCCCAAAACAAATACAGTTCCATGCCCTCTAACTATGGCTCGGGAACTCATCATTGAAAATCGGGCGAACTGCAACGCAACGCAAAAAAAGAGAACTCTGTTCCTCCTCCCACAAATCTTACAGATCCAATACAGTGTATCTCTAACCAGAAACTCATCGTTGAAAACCAGGCAAACGAGAAAGCGAAGACAACACCATTTCTCTACTCCCCTACTACGTACTCGATGCGCTCTCTAACGATGAGAACGTTGGGCGTTCTGACGATGGTGTGGTTCTTGCCTCTCGTGTTTTGCGTTCTTGTATTGGCTTGAATACTCTGACTTCATCTTCTCGCCCAAATGTGCATCACCCTCGTGGTGCTTTGAATGATGGTGATGATGATGGTGGCTGGAATTTGGGTGATTGCTATGGTGGCTTGTGTGCCTGGTGTTATCTTCGTTCTCGGTTTTGACATGCTTATCATCTTTCTCGTGGTATTCCTTAGGCTCTTCTGGCTTTGCAACCTTGCTCGGATCCTTTTGGGGCTTTGGCTTCTTGTGCATTGCTCCCAGTACAGCACTCGTAGCCGCACCAGTGACTGCGGAAGCGGAGCCCGCCGCTGCTCCAGCGAGCCCAGAAGCCATGGCTTGAGAAAGACCGAAGTGGTGCTTTGCCTCAACCTTCTTGGTATCTTCATGTTCATCCTCTGAAGAGTCCTCTGCGGACTCCTCTTTCTTTTCGTGCTTTGCGTGCTTCGCATCCTTGTCTTCGCTCGGCGGCTTTTGGTGCGCTGCACCTTCGGATTTTTGAGGCTGCGCAGGAGAGGCTGCATGCCCCTTAAGATTCTCCACTTGTGAACCTTCGGATTGCTGAACAGTCTCAGACTTATCGGTCAGAGACAACTGAGACATATCTGTTGCCACAGGGAGAGTTGATGGCTCTGCTGGCTTGGCTACCTCGATGGGCTTGGCTGCTTCGACAGTCGCCATGTCCTCGAGAGTTCTCTGTTGCTTGGTGATGTTTGGTATTGTGCCACTAGCTCGAAGTACAATCACTTTGTGGACTCTTGTGTTGCTTCCCAACTTGTGGTTAAGTCTCAATGTCTTGAAGCTTGGTGGTTCTCTGCAAGTTCGTACAGTGCTTTTGGTAGTATGAAGTAGTAAGTACGAGTTGAGCTTTTGAATATTAATGTAGGAAGGAGAGAAAAGGAGGAAGAGGGATGTGTTTGGGGTTTATATAGACATCTAGCGAGAGTGACGTGAATCACCTCCGACGGTAGAGTCGTAAGAGAAGTTCCGCCATTTAGGACCCATTTAAAATTTTGAATCATGCGTTCACTTCAAAGACGTGTATATGATTCAATGCATAAAGAGTGGGCAATGGCGTTTGACTTTCAAGTGAATAATTTTAGCGCCTTTCCCTTTCCTATGCTTCAGGGGGTGATTCAATGCATAGTAGCTTTTAACAATTGGGTATGTGATTTAGAAGCTCAATGCATAAGTACAACGTCGGTTAGAAAGTCAGGCTTTGCATTCCCTCTCAGCCTTCCGCTAGCTTACAAAACCATGAGCCAAGGGGTTAGTGTTGCCTATAGAAACGCCGTGCAGCCTAACAACCACATGTCTAAAAATCTACTCCTTACCCTATCGCAACAGGCTTAATGTCAAGAATCAGGCCATCTAAAAAGATGCACACCTTCCTCACATAAACTGCATGGCCTCATACGTAAACGAAACCATACAGTCCTAGACTAGCCCACGAAATTGGCGCCCATAGACTGAAAAAGTCGGCACAACTAGCGTCTCATTTTCACCTGTCTCTCACTCGTTCCTTCTCCCCTTGAGGATTGGCTACTAGATCTGTGATCGCGCTGAGAAGTTTGTGTTTGTAAATGCCGCTGAGGACCGAGGGAAGGGGCTTCTTGCGGAGGTGGAGTAATATGAAACCATGAAGGACCTTGATAACCGCCACAATCATTGTCACCACCCCCCAATTCTTGAACTGGAGCAGATAGAACGACTATTTGAGGAAGCTGATCGTGTTGAGAATACTCACGGTGTGTCGGGTGCCTAATTGGAGGATGCCCTGGACAAAGTAGAGGACAAATAACTTTGTGCTTTGGATCGCCGGCAATGTGAATCTCTCGATACAATTCACTGGGAAATGTTTCCTTGCAGCCAGGCTGCCCAGGCACTCTGCAAAGAAGCTTTCTGACCTCTCCATCCCATGGATGCTCGTCGTCACAGTGTTCCCAAAATTTCTTGTTGCCTTCCTCGTTCGGACTGAAAAACCGGCCGCACAACGGGCATGAAATTCAGCCGTCTCGATGGTCTGGGGATACCGCGATGTGATCCCACATTTTTTTAAGGTTCAGAAGGTGATAATTGCAGCCGTGGCATAACATCTTGATGTTTGAAGTTCGATGTGCCCTGACCTTTCTGAAGCTCGGTGCGCGGTGGAACGCCTTAGTTTTCTTGAATCTCTTATCTTTCCCTTAAAGATTGGTGTTTAAAGGAGAGAACTCGAAATGAACTTGAATTTTGGATGTAGAAGAAAGAAGTTAGAGGAGAGGGGTACGAACCCTCGACATCTTTGATGAGAGAATGTGAATAATATGTTGTCGGCGAAATGAACACGAGAAATACCGTTATTCGAGACTGATAGCGTGAATCATGCGAAAATTCAAGAGCGTTGCTACACACTTCACTTCATTGATTCCCCAGGCTGTGTTTCAAGAGAATAATTCAAGGCAGAGTATTTGCAATTTACTTTTTTATATATGTAAGCTCATCGCGTTCGAAGTCCAGCTCAGCTTAAAGTCGGGCGAGGCAAAAGACTATGTACAGATCTTTTTTTCTTCTCTATTCCACCCCCCAAAAACTGTGGCTCCTCTCTAAACACCACTTACTCAAGATTATCGAGTCCCAGAGTAACTAATACAGAACCACTAGCTGCAGTCTTCGACTACCCATTCTATGCAAAAGTCAATTAAACTGCGAAGTAAAGTTGAAGATCTAGAGACCCTTTCCTCTTCCGACACTCACCCATCTCCGTGAACAAACAGGATAACAGGAAGTTCAGTATGGGAATGTTCTCACATTTTCCATTTCCGTCTTTGGACCTGAGCAGTTGCTGCTATAACCTGAGCCCCCGAGTATGCCACTGAGTCAGCCGGAGCCTATGCAAGGATCCTTTTCGGACCCTTTAAGAATTGGGTATTGATTCCACGCATCTGAAACACAGCCACCTTTTTGACCTATCAAGATCTCATGATAGTATCCGTTCTCGCTCCCTAGTCAAACTTATAAGGCTCCCTATCGGAGCTGATTTGGATGCCCCTGTTATTTTCAAAACTAATAATCGGATGAAACACCACAGCCTGGTGAAACGTTACGTAAATAAGAACTGCGTTGTTGATTTTCATCGGCCCTTGTATAGCTGGAGCTAAGCATTTCATCACGTGAAACGGGTCACGCGATCCTGGAAAGGACACCCTGGGTAGCTCATACATTAGGTACGTATTCTGACATATTCAGGCCAATCTCCACGTGATGATCTGACCGCCTTCTCTTTATCCGCTAGAAGGAATAAAGTCATTTCCCGATATTGCGGCACGGGAACCGTAACAGGTATAGCGGCCCCTATCTCGAAAACACCAAGACGAAAAGTCAAACAACAATGGATCCAGGAGACGGGGATATCAGTTCAGTTCAGTTCAGTCAGTTCAGTTCAGACAGTTCAGTTCAGTTGAAGCACCCTGTCTCCGTCTAACTAGACTAACCTCGACCTTCTCCTCTCCTGTCAGCCATGGTGACAATCACTCGTTTGTTATGGCTCAGTATTCATCTGCTCTCTCACGTCTACGCCCAAGAAGAATCCACGAGCGGAACTATGAAATGGCTCGAGGCAGAGAGAAGCGTGCTCATCCATCTCCCAACTCCTGATCTACACTTCTGTACGTCCGTTCCGAAGCTTTTAACACGTCTTGCTCTTATGCCTCGGCATAGGACGCCTCACGAATCTATCTCATATTTCGTCTTTTCCCTCCTATTGAAGTGATACTAATCGGAAATATAAGAGAAGGGAACCAACGAGACCGGATTGCAACGCACTATCCTGGTGCCTTTATTTTTAACTTCACCCTCACCGCCGACAACCTTACTCTTCTCTTGAACGACGAGCCTATCCTGCCCCGGGCACACCCACACATCCCAACCCCTCTCCGCGTCCATCAGACACCAGAAGGCGCGACTTATTTCGCAAACCGAGTCTGCACCAACTTCTCGACCGCCCCTATGATGGATTTGGACTACTACATCTCAACGCCCGACCCAACCTCAGGAACCTCCATCTGGAACACGAAATACAACCCACGTCTCCAAATCAACATCCTGCGCGCCAGCATCCCCTCCTACCCCGGCTACAGCACACCTCTTTCCTCCAACTCGCAACAGCAAATCTGGCTCTGGCTCGAAGACCTCTCTGCGCACCCACCAAACACGCTCTATTCCAACATCCCCCTCAGAATCAGAGATGTAAGAGTCGATAGACGCTGGTTTTGGCAAAAGACGCAGGGCGGAGACAACTACAAAGCTCCACAGAGTCTGAAAACATGCCACATCTGGTCCTGGCTCTGTGCCGACATCCCCAATTATCCGTACTACGAATATATATATCAGATGCATTTCGATCAGTATGGCAAGAAGGGCTCGATGAGGCATTTTGTGACTAAAAGGTGGGCCAGGTTAGTGGGGTTAATAGGGCTCCAGCAGGCGATTGCATTATTAGCTCTTTGTGCGAATATTGTGCTTTCGCTGGTTGTTTATGCTCTGTTTAGGGCTATAAAGAATGTGATTAACATGTATCGGATGAGGATGCAAGAGGTCGATGAGTGGGTTACGGATGAGGAGCTGGAGGATTCTGTATATTATAAGGAGGTTCGGAAAGAGAAAGTTGCTGTGGAGAAGGAAGGTGAGAAGATAGGTCTTGAAGAATCTCTCTTTCCCCCTCCTCCTTACATTCAGATGAAGACGGAAAAGACCTCGAGCTCGTGAAATCACGAACGAGAATTTACTCTTCAAGATACCCATGTATTACTATAAAATACTCTGGTTTCTGAGAATGCTAATTTATTCTTCTTATAACTCCTCTGGTCTCGCCTTGTTTTTTAAACTCTAGTGTCACCACCTCCATGTTCATTCTCTTCCGCGGCACCCTCATCGGACTTTGTGTCTCTTGCTATGTCTTCAATGTCAACATCGCCTCTTAAAACAGCAACCTCATCCACATCACCAAATAATGCGGCAATTTCCTCCAGCGGCAGCCCATTCGTGTTCGGCCAAAATAAATACATACAGGCTCCGCCAATGGACCCGGGGATAATGAAGCAGAGGTAGAAGTTCCAGAAAATTTTCACAAAGGCAGTCGGAGCCGCCTACAGCCAAATGATGTTCATGAAGGAGATCATGGCAACACCCAGACAGACTCCCTTGGCCCGCAAGTGCCTAGGGAAGATCTCGCCCAGGAAGGAGAATTGCGTGCCTGCAGCCAACAGATCAGATTCAAGATTTCCATCGATCCAGGACATGATATAAGATAAACTTGCCATCACAGCCGATGCCGTAAAAGATCTGGAATTTATAAAACATGGCTAACGCTGCTTGCAGAGCTGCTTTGTTATTTGACGGCACGAAATTCGCCACTAGGTCATCGCAGTCTGGCGTGCTGATACCCTGCTCCTGTCGGCACTCCTGCTGTCATCAATAATGTCATCTTTAAATTCGTCAGCAATCTCGCAAGAGAGCGGATTCCCCTTGGAGGCCAGGGCTAAGAGTCGAAACCAGAAGTGACAAGCTGGAACTGAGATGGATAATCTATCCATTTTCTTTCCGGGAATATTGGTTATTGAGCACGCCTCTCTGATAGCACAGTTCCTTTGCTTGGCTTTCTCGTCTTATCTCAGAGCCCATGTTGAGCCATTTCAACCATTCTTCCTCGATGCTCCTTTACAGACAATCCACCTACTCGCAGGGTGGAATCTAGAAGTGGGGCGGCCATATATAACCGGTTCTTTGTATAGATTCACATGCTTGGACAATATGATCCAGAACCCTGTGTTGGTGCTTAAAGATTGTGTATATTCCGGGAAAGGGAAGCAAACGTCATACGACCTACTCGCCTCTCTAGAAGATTTGGTGGATACTTGGGGTCCGGGTCAGTTTGTCACAAGTGGTGCAGATGAACATATGCCAAACTTCTCTGCGGTCTTGATAGGAGGAGGAGTGGTCAAACCTGTAGCAGAACACAGCAAAATCTTACATTAGAGCAATGATGTCGACCCACGTCATAGTTTCTCTGTACCCTTCCTGGCCAACGAAAAGACGATTATCTCGGGTGTTGTAATGATTAACACAAAATGCCAAGCAAAGCAGAGCGAAAGATAGGCTTTATTTATGAGCTCACTGGAAAATCTGGGTACGAGCCCCGACTATTGGCAATTCACCGAGTTTCAAGCCGGGGTTGCAGTAATGGGTCAGCAATTCGCTGGCGGACAACTACAATTTAACAGAACTTGGACTTGGCACCCAGGTAATTGCTGCAAGAGTCGAGTTCTTAGCTCAATTTCCGAAGCGATACCATTCAGCGAGTTGGATCGACCATAGGGCCTTCAAGTTAGCACATGTACGGGGGTTGCTCGAAGAGTACCTCTCCCGGTTTTATTAGCTGATGTGATGCCTTCTTTCGCGCAAAACCTTGCACTGCCGCCCGGTTGGACAACGCTACAAGAGCGAGAGATCATCACAGCATTGAAAAAAGGCGATATAAAGAAGTGGTATAATGAGCTATGCGACCTACCAAATTTCCGGGAGCTGCAGACCCTGGTGTGGAGACTGATAAAGTACATCTTGCTTGTACTGCGTGACACGGGGGTCGACCGAGAACATAAAACCTTTCGCATTGCTTGCGCTCAAGATTATACTTCTAGAGAGCCAATAACGATGTGTCTACCGATTCGTTGCGAGAATTCGAGCTTATGGGCTAAAATACTCACGGACTCCGAGCACTGTGCTACATTTGCCTATATGACGCCAATATGTTTGGAGTCTGAGGAACACAAATCCCAAAAAACAAACCCATGGCACTGTCCGTCCCTTGACACAGCTGTGTACCACTACGTGCAAGTAATGAGGCCATTATCGTGCCATGACAAGCTTGGAATCTACAGGCTAATACTCTCTACTGGATCGGAAAACCCGAGTCTGGACTTCAAGCAAGGGCAATGAGATCAGCGGACTCTCCAGTTCTAAGACTCTATATCTCGAAAAGTGGGATCCCACAGAAAACTCGAGCAAGACTGGGCACTATGAGCAAGCTTTTCGGTCCAAGAGTAGACCGACTAAGAGAGAGGTAAACTGAGTCATGGCCTGCCGAAGATGTACTTATACTGTCATAATTTATTTCGTAACGTAATAGATATTCTTCGATGATTGAATTTCTGCCCTCTAAAAATTAGAAGCAAGCCAAATCTCAAAGATATAGGAGTCTATAGCTCCGTGAGAGTTAATCGAGGACTTGGGGCAGCCAAAACCGAGATCTCCACACCACTAAGCGTCAGGGTTCATGCTTAGCTCCCTCTTAATCATTTAGCTGCCTATTTCGGCCCTAAAAGGGCTAGAGCTAGTTTAGGTTCAATGTTACTATTTCAGGCAACCCTGGCCTGTAAGACTAATGTCACTCTTTAGAATAAGTCGCAAAGGATTATAATTAGCGAGGTGATGTAGGTACCAATGAAGTGGATGTAAATATCTAGAGTTGATACGAGAAAGAAAGGTCTTGCTGTATGAGACTTGAGAGATATATTAGAGGCAGGAGAGAAGACCACAAGCGACTCAGGTCACGTAAATTTAAGGATTGGAAAGATCGACATTCCTGTAGTATAACAGCGAAAATCAGGCAACCAAAAGCCGAACCAGAAACCATTCCTCGACTTGATGCTCGTACATAACAATGGTCAGTAGCCCAAATAAAGCCTCTTAGTGTTTTTTCGCCTCTTTTAAGCCTCCCTTTCTGAGCATGCCGCCAGATCCGCCAGTCTGCGTAGCAGGTCCGACCTGGGCCAGACGTCCGCGATCTTTGAAAGGGCCGAGATCGACAGGCTGAGGGCGGCGGAAAGGACCATGAGAAGAGGTTCGAGCGCGCTGCGAAACTTGAGATACCGTCAGCTGAGAAGAGCTTTGTTGGAGCCAGGATCTTTCGAGATATTTAGGTTTTTGATTGCCTTGTGGAGATTGAACGACTGGGCTTCGGATTTGAGAACCCTGGACCTGGCCCTGCCTGTGATCCTTATGCACTGCATCCATATGCAGACGCAAGTCATCTATATCTCGACAAGGCTGGCCACAACCACGACGAGGACAGGTGAGCTCGGGGCCCCCCCGCGAACACTTAGGAAGTGGAGATGCAAGCTGCCGCCGGCTTTGCTGCTTGCTCAGCTCAGGACGTTGCAAGCGACCACCCTGTTGTGAAAGATGCCACGGTTGAGACCTGCCAACGAGTTGCCGAGAGTATTGAACGTTTCGAAGACCTTTGGGATGTCGTGAAATTTGAGAGCCTTGGTCCTGGAATTGCTGATGCAGCTTAGAAGGGCCGAATGGTGAGCACCGGTGCTCTTGATTGTAGTGTATTAAAAAAACTGCGTAAGATTCGAAATGTGAATCGATGCTTTTGAATCGGCAATAGCTGCATGTGATCCCTTTCCCACCATTGTCATGGCTGTCTTGGATGTGCTTTTGTAATCCCTCTGGGGTAAAGTTTCCCTGGAGGCAGGCCATACAACGCTCAGGTCCCGGTACTCTTTTGAGCAGTGAGTTGGCAGCTTTTATGTTGTTCATGGCTTTAAGGCTTCGATTGGAGGCTTGACTATCCTAGAAGCTCGAGGTGCGTTTGGTCTTGGAATTTGTCCTGCGAAATAATGTAATGTCGGTATGCTTGTCTTGGAACCCGAGGCGTTCTCCAGTTTCCTGTATTACGATCAAGATATGGTAGGAAGGCTGGAAAATGAGAGCAAGTTGGAGTGTTTTTGCAGGAAGAAAATAGAAGAGGAGGAAGAGCAAACGACAGAATTTATAGAGATTGCGTGATAGACTATGAATAACTTGTTACTTGGCAGTTTGAGGGTAGTTTTGTGACTTCTGGAGATCGGACTGCGGAGAATCACCACACTTGTTAACACGCACGGAAGCTGGCGTAGAAGGTTTAGAAGGACGTTGGAATGTTTGTGAATGGAGACTGTGACTTAGAATTGTGAACCACGTAGTTATTGATAAGAGAGTAAATTGTAATGCTTCCATTATCCTTTGATTCATGAAAAGATTTTTGAAGAAAGTAACTTTTAGTATTAACGAGCTCATCGCGGGCTGTGCCCAGCCTGATATAGAAAATCAAGCAAGGCAAAAACTATGTACAGGACATAGACCCCCAAGGAGTTTGACCCCGCCAATAAACAACGTTCTCACACCATTGTGTAGAATCCATCAAGTGTAGAACCTTCAGCTCTAGTCTAGGCCAACTTCATGCAGAAGTCAGGCAGATATGGCCATTTGCTCTCGGTCTAAGCGATTACATGGATAGCCCTAATCGAATAGCATTAAACAGACTCAGCGTGAATATTAGGCGAACCAAAATATAACCATGGACTATATCAATACCACGTGTTAGTGTTTCTTGCCCATTTCAACCCTGGGCATGGCACTTAATCTGCTACTGTTTGTAAAAGGGACACCCTGAAGGTGATGCCCTTTTAATGGGTGATGCTTGTAAGGATGAGGACCCGGGTGCGGTAGACGAGGAGTAAACACGACGTGAGGTGAGAAGCCCCCGATTTTCCACGACCTTGTTCACCGAAACGCTCGAATTCCTCATCTAGGCTCTAAAAGAAGCCCCAGGGCATTTAAATCGGCAGGGAGTTCCCCAAGTATCAAGGGCGATTGATCTGTTAGAGCATCAATCAGAAATAGAACTTGAGTGGAGCAATTTGACCGAATACTTCGCATGACCAAAAATATTCTAGGGGATCGGGCGGATTGGCCCAAGGTCGTTCAGGGGGCGGAATACAGTTGGTAATCTCTGCTATTGGTTCTGGTTGACTTGAAGTTCAATAAGGTTTTGTAGCTGTCAAACTCTTTATCGGGGTTGCAAAGTGGGCGAGAGTGGTGTGAGGATAAGAGTGAGTCGAACTGTCGATGTAGAACGAAGGAGAGAAGAGGGGCAAAAGCCTGACGGAGGGAGAATTTACAAACATTTGGTGGCAGCGAATGAGTAACACGTTGCTTGGGGAGTTTGACGTTAATAATCGGAGAACGGATTACAGAAAACCAAAAAGTTCTTCCCGCAAGGACATTGACGGAAAGATTACCTGGAGGATGAATTTATGTGAATAGAGACGTTATTTACACCGAAGGGGTTGGCTTGGACTTGGGGTGAGCAAAGTCATCCTTGTGGGGATGAGTTTGTGGACGTTTGAGAGCAGCAACAGGAGCGTGTAATTTCGGCCTACAAAATGCCACGGAACGATATATAAAATTGTGATCCAGGTCTGATAGGAGTGACGCGCAAATTGTGTTGTAAAAGAATCAAAACACATTAGTTTAAGCGAGCTGCGCCCTATTTACCCCTTTCCAAAGCAGCTTGGGGGAACTTGGGGCACCATTTTCCCTACACTTGAAAAGCCGCAGTTCAAAAGAGATGTTTGAAGATTGAATATTTCCTCACCACTGCGTGAAAAGACTGAGTTGTACCCGTTCACAATATCAAATCCAGAACAATATGATTAAAATCCACGTGACACATGAAGGGAGGAAGCTTCTTTTGGCTCAAAAAGACATTTTTACTATTACAATACTTGAACGAACAGACTTTTAAAAGCAAAAGATGTACGTCACTCCCGCCGCCATACAAATAGGAGGTGGCTTTGCACTTTCACAAAATTTGTAATTCCGCGGTTTCAGCAGCCAACTGGAATCCCCCATCGCAATTCCATTTATCTCCCCTAGATAACGATGCTTGTTCTTCGCATCTTTGTATAAATCCTAAGCTTCACGAAATTGTGGATTAAACCCACTGAGGCCCAAGTTTCTTCAGGCCGTCGCATGATCTGGTGTCTCCTGGAATAGGAGAGGCTGGGAGTGGAATCCTATTTGAAGGAAGAGTGCTCCGTTCATCATTCTCCCGGCGGAGACCAGCGAGGTGTGCACACTGTACGAATTGCGAGCGAGGCCGTAATGAAGCCCAAAGCGCGAAGAGTTAGAACTCTGCCATCCAAATTGAATGATATTGTCCATAAATCAAGCCTGAAGGGGGTTGCACCGCCCCCCATTGAGATCGCCACAGCAATCTTCGGCCGGCATCCATGCCAAATTGAGCACAAGAAGAGACAGCCACAGCCAATCAAGAGCCCCATATACGCTAGCCACGTTGCAGCTTGCCCACTCTTGGCCTAGCGCTGGATTCCTCACCACACCCCTTCCTGGTGTTCTGTGGCTGCTGCACCCCCTGATCTCCGCCGCTGTGCAGCAGCGCTTGATTTGCACCCGTTCGTGTTCCCTCCAGCGACCGCCAATCTCTACCCGCTAATATCCAACTTTCAACGTCGACTGCCGACTTCGACCCCCCTCTGTCGTGTACTTCCCATCCTCGTCATCGGCATCAGTTGTCGATTGCACGGCTTGCGAAGTCTTTGACGTCCACTCGTTATTTGCGATCGTTCTCCAGCTCTCGACTTCTCGACCACTGTTCCTTCAATCCGAACCTCACCCCCCTGAGCACGAAGCCAAAGCAACTTCGTCATGTTTCCCACACTCGTTTCAGGCGCCGCGACAGCGCTTCTTCTGGGAGGTAACCTGGTGGCTGCGATTGATTTGAAGATTGATGACACCTGTATGTGATGGTTGCTGGCAGATGGTGCTCTGGTGTTGTGCTGACTTGGGAATCCAGCGTCGATCAAGAGTGTAGCAGCCACGTTAGCCTATGATATGATGACATACTACCATGGGAATCAGACTGGTGGAATCCCTGGAGTATTACCTGGCCCTCCACCAAATCCGCCGAACGGATGTATGTTCAAGAATCACTGGATTTGATACTGGATGCTGACTTTGGGCAGACTATTGGTGGGAGGCTGGAGCCATGTGGGGATCATTGATCGATTACTGGCATTATACGGGAGATTCATCATATAACGACGTTGTCGAGGCGGGGATACAGTGGCAGGTTGGAGAGCATTACGATATGATGCCCTCGAATTGGTCCCAATCCATGGGTAACGATGATCAAGGATTTTGGGGATTGACTGCCATGACTGCCGCCGAGACCAACTTCCAAAATCCGCCTTCGAGCCAGCCATCGTGGCTTTCTCTCGCACAAGCCGTCTTTAATACCCAGGCTACGAGGTTGGCAATAGAAACGATATGCGGTGGAGGGTAAGGTTTTTCTATGCCGCGCCGCGTTCTTGCCCACATTCTGACATTTCCCAGACTCCGGTGGCAGGTGTACCAATACCTTACCGGATATGATTACAAGAACTCCATCGCGAACGGTTGCTTTTTCAACCTCGGTGCCCGTCTTGCTCGATATACGAACAATGCTACCTATGCCGACAGGGCAGAGGAAACCTGGAATTGGATCTCGAACGTTGGCCTGATGGACGCGAACTACAACATCTACGATGGTGCCCACATCGAGACAAATTGCACGGATATCAACAAGATTCAATTCTCCTACAACATGGGTGTCTGGTTGCTCGGTGCTGCCAACATGTACAACTACGTATGTCTTGCTCCCCTTGTTAAAGTTCTGCTGCTAATGTTTCCAAGACGAATGGCAGTGCTATCTGGGAACAGCGAGTAAACAGCCTCCTCAATGCAACATTCAACGTCTTCTTCCCCGACAACATCGCCTACGAAGTCGCCTGCGAGACCAAACTCACCTGCACAACCGACATGTTCAGCTTCAAATCATACCTCACTCGCTGGCTCGCCCAGACTACTTTCCTCGCACCATGGACCCGTGCCCTCATCATGCCTAAGCTCCGCGCCTCCGCCATCGCAGCAGCAAAACAATGCTCAGGGGGCACCAATGGTCGAACTTGTGGATTAAGTTGGTCGAAGGGGACAGCCTGGGATGGGACCCAAGGGGTAGGACAACAAATGGCTGCTATGTCAGTCATCTTCACGAATCTCTTGCCGTTGCAAGCAGTCGGTGCGCCCCTTACAAATGCTACCGGAGGAACGAGCTCCGGGAATCCAAACGCAGGTTCTCAGAGTGTAGCGAATCCAGAAGCCATCAAACCAGCGACGCAGGGCGATAGGGTGGGAGCGGGAATTCTGACAACATTGATGCTTGTTAGCGCAACGGGCATGTTTGGCTGGATGAGTATCTAAGGACTAGTGCTCTGAAAATAATGTTTATTTGTACTTGCTAGCGCGGGACACTGGGTTTGGGCTGGAGGCTGTCAATGGATGCATTTTCTTTCCTTGGGTACGCAATACTGCAATGGAGTAAGAGATCACTTGTTTCTCGCGGGGAGGAGTTTGGGTTGGCTTTGAGGCTTTTAGATACTGTATCTAATGATACACATGAGGTGTCGAAACGAATCTTCAGAACCGATTGGCTTGTATAGAAAGGACCTTCGGTGAACAATGCTCGTCTGCACTCCAGCAGCCTCAAGTGGGGTTCCACTGATTCCACCATTTCAGTCATGATGCAGTCTTTAAAGTTCCAAAACAAAAGAGTATTTCTCTTTTCTATTTCATGTATGTCCTGCTGCTACCTTTAATCTGCCCTGTTTGTTTCTGACGAAGGAAGACTGCGTAAATCTATATCAACGTTCAATGCACCAGTGGGAAACACAACCAGGCCAGATATCACCTTATGTTCCAGATCCCTATCGCGATTATCGAGCCGGGGGAACGGAAGTTAGTATAATCTCTCATTCTGAGCTGTATTCCGCTCAATGCTGATCAACTCGCTCGCTCGTAATTTTAGTTCAACAAACCTTATGAAAATTCCGGCAATGACTTGGCACGCTACTAACCCGACTCATAGCTACTGGTTTTGTCAATCAATTGAGCCAGTTGAGACACGAGGGAGCCCAAGAGTTTTATCAAACTACATTCTCTCGTAGAGACTGCTATTGTGATCAGTACGCCTCATGCAAGCACTGTTGCAAGAGGGAGTAAATTTTGCAATAGGACTTTTACTGAGCCGAAATTAATGGTGCGTAACATAAGTAGCTGGTTCACACTTACTAATGTGATGAAATTTGTTTCACTACTTTAGTTTTGCTCTTTCATTAGCTCAATAGTTGAATGAATGAAAGCAGACGACCCACAAGGGACGAAATAACAAGTGCTCCAGCATGAGATCATAAGTATGGGTCGGCCAGGCTGCGGCGTCTGATGGCTGAATAAAGGGGGTGGTGGGTCAAGGGATTCATCAGTTAGCGAACTGGTTAGATCATCCGCCACCCGCCAGCGCCTCCTCTCACAGCCAAGATCATGGCTCGCGTTTCAAGATGCAGATACTAAATTAGTGTCTTCGGCAGGGGGATTTATCATCGCGAATTCGACTCCTAGTCCAGAGGGGAATGCGTGGAAGTTCACAACCCTTATTCAGGGCCACGCAAACTTTCAACCGTTCGGGTGCTGTTGGGAACCGCCAACTCCGTGGACAGAGTACCATGTTCGCTACATGGAGCTATCATGAACAAGGTAACAAATCAGCACTCCACGTGACATGGTCGGGATTCAGGGGATTCTCGCTTATTACCCCTGATCTCCATTTCGAGGTACATCTCGTTTGATGCACGTCCGGAACCCGTAACGTCCGATCAATACACCAACAGAATCTAATCCGATTCCCCATATTTCAGATGAGCCTGTTTCCATCTATATTTAGGCTGCCATCTGGTCTCAACTTTTCGTTTTGGGAATCGTTGAAATTGGCCCAAACGTTTGTGAGAGATCAGCCCAGATTGTTCCAATCATATCTTATCTTATCTTCCCCACATGCTATTTGAGATCGTTCTCCGAATTTCTACTCCGGTTGAAACGACTCAAACATTAGAGGGAGATCACACAAGCTCGATCCAATTGGATTCCATCAGAGGTCCCCCGCAACTGAACTGAGCTTGTTCACGATATGGTTGTACTCTATTTTGAGGGACAGTGAGCTTATTTGAAAGTGCATTGGTAGTATTCTAGGTAATATGGGACTGACCTTTCAAACTGAAGGCTTGTTTGGCAGTACTTGGCAGTTTCGATTCTCGGAATCTTCTCAAAACCAGTAATCGTCCTGTCGGAGGCCCTCTTGGCCATCTTGGATATAACTTGCATCTGCCGTGGCAATTGCTTTCTGTTCTTCGTCCGGCACATACATCAAAAATATACACTTCATCTTGTTTTCTTGAGCAGCAGGTCTGATTTGTTATTATTTACCTTCCATCTTAAATTCTATTTAACCACCTCCAAATCATTTCAAATCTTCGAATCAATAGACACTATGCTTTTCAACATCCCCCTCACTTCTTTGGCCCTCATCTTCTCGACTCTCCTCATCGTCAACACTTCTCCTGTTCCGAATGATGGCCTTGCCCTTGTCGACCTCGCACGAAGATCAGATGCATCGATTCATCAGAGAGATATAGAGTTGGAACGCAGACAAAAAGGGGGCCCCGGAGGAGCAGGCGGTGCCGGGGGCGCTGGTGGAGCAGGAAACGCCGCTGGGGCCGGAGCTGGTGGCGCTGGTGCAGGTGCAGGCGCTGGAGCTGGAGCCGCTGGTGGGGCAAAGGGTGGTGCCGGTGCTGTAAGTCCCTAATTATCGGCCACTCCACCTCAATGTTGACAAGAAGCAGGCCGCTGCTGGTGGAGCACAAGCTGCTGTAAGTCATGCTTTAAGGTTCAAAGATGAAGTGTGCTGGAATTTACTTATAACTAGGCTGCCCCCGCCGCTAAAGGTGCCGGAAAGGGTGCTGTAAGTTCTGTTCCGTGCTTTCGAACTTTGCTGGAAGGCTAATATTGTACAGGCTGCCGTGAGTTTCACCACACTTATTGTGCCCAAAGGTCGACACTAATTTTCCTCCAGGCTGCTGGTGCTGTCCCTGCTGCTGCCGTGAGTTATTATCTTTTATCCTTCTCTTTAGCCTTTCAGGCAGAACGGGGAAAACTGATGTGTAGTTAGGCTGCCGGTGCCGGTAAGGCTGCTGGTGGAGGAAAGGCTGCCGCTGTAAGTTCTCACAATACCTTTCCCGAAGATATCTACAAACTGATTTTTTTGGTCACAGGCTGCTGTACGTTGTCAAGTTTCGCAGAGTAAAGCCAATTACTAACTTCAGATTAGGCTGACGCCGCTGCCGCTGCCGCTCCTCCTGCTGCTGTAAGTAAAATGTTTAAGCGATTCGCGTACAATGAAAATATTGACAGAAATAGGCTGCTGGAGCTGGAGCTGGAGCTGTGAGTACCCACCAGTCATTGGGACAATTTCATAAAGATTCGGGACTGATTTAAACCCAGGCTGCAAAAGCTGCTAAAGCCTCCGCTGCCGTGAGTTTCACACAATCCCAACTCTCCTAAATTCTAATATGTACTAACAAAAAATTCTAGGCCGCCGCAGCTGCTGCGGCCCCGCCTGCTGTAACTGCCGCTGTATGTTCTCTATGTTCTTTTCTTTCCTTCCGGGTCAATTCCTAAGCACAGTACATCAAAACTAACAATTACAGGCCGGAGCTGGTAAGGCCGCGAAAGCTGCAGCGAAAGCTTCCGTAAGTACAAACGGTGCCTAAGTCTTTCCTACGAAGACTCTAACATAGTATCAGGCCGCATCCGTCGCCAGTGTTGCTAGCCTAGCTTCTGTAGACGCCGCAGCTGCCGTAAGATGACCCCCCCCTCCTTTCTCCAAAAGTCTTCCGATTTGATTAAATGCGTATTGACCATTGACAAGGCCGCTGCAACCTGCCCACCACCAACAACAGTGGTAAGAATTCATTTCTCATCCCGTTGAATGAATCCATGTTAATTTATCCTCCAGACCGAGACAGTGACTGCCGCCGCCGCCGTCGATACCGCGGCCGCTGTAGCCAGGTTGTAGGAGTTCCTAGCTCGAGTAAGATGAGAACCGCATCCTGGCACTACCATTCAAAATTGGTTTTCTGCCCAGAGAAAGTTCCGGGGGTTGACAGTTGAGGGGAGTTCTTGTTCAATTTCTGGTTTAGGGTTGGAGTTGAAAAGGGGTTTGGGGACATGGAAGAGTCATTCATTAAGACAACGTAAGATACCCATCATTCGTTAGGGACCAGATACCCCACTATTGAGTAGTGGATGTGTATATGAAGATCAAAGATCTGTTTAGAATTCAGAACTGTTCAAAATCTATCCTCTGTGTTTTGAATGTATCTATTAGCACGCGTCTGCTTCCAAGCCAACGGGATTATTAAGGTGTCTCGTGGTGGTCAGAAAAATGGCACTAAATTCCCAATGCCCTGAGTCAACTTGGGGCAATTTAAAAAACCCCCCTAAATATTCCCTCAAACTTATAGTAGAATCGAAGCCTCACTCCACGGCTATCTCGGAAACCTTGAAGGATGATATTCGTATCTCCATAAGCCCAACTCGATGTACGGCTTCGACTTGGGACATTGATAATCGGAACCGTTTTTGTATCCACCGCGAGGGTGCGTTCATTCTCGCACCCCCTTTATTAAGCGACTTCCGCATGTGCTGGGCTCTCAGAACACTTCAAAGTTTATTGCACTGCGTCACACTCTCCTCGAATCTACACTTCAATCTTAATCAAAGTTTATGCTGCATGTGATGCTGACCAAAAAAACCAGATTCCAGCATTGACAACAAAACCTGGCGCTCTACTATGTTGCCACTTTGTCTTCACTTCACGGATTGTACGACACCCAAGGGGTCTTATCCGACTTATGCTTCGCCGCAATAACGCCTCCACTCGGCGTCAACTTCTGCAACCCGTACTCGAAGCTATGTACCACAAGACCCACGAACAGTGCCCCAACAGCCGTCCAGAAGAGTTGCGAGAGGAGACCAAGGCCCACGAAGGCGATTCCCGCGACCCAAGGAATGAAGGCGCGCTGTAGGTTCAACAGATTTTAGCGATGGGTTCTTGAAGCAGGATGTGGTTGTATTAGCGCCGTCGTTGGTGTAGTTGCCTTGACAGACGCAGAGGTAATAGATTTCTGCCCATTGGTAGGTACTGTTTAGAAGAGGGTTGCGGAGATCAACGCTCAAGCGTGGTTGGAAGACGTTGAAGTATTGATCTCTTTGGAGATCTTGGATCTGGGGATTTGTGTTACTGGAGTTCTTTAGGAATTGGAAAAAAGAATCACGTTAACAAGGGAGGCATCAGGGAGAAAGTTTGGCTTTGTTCCAGCACATAGGGCGAGTATTAAAAGTAGAAAGCTTAGGAAAACCAAGACCCAGCAGGTGGCAACTCGCGACTGGAAATGCATTGTTACGGAGAGGTTAGAAGGTTGGTGGGAAGCTTGAAATCGCATGGCGATGGGCGGATGAGGCTTTGCATTTAACCAAAGAGAAGAAGAGCCGAGCGCGCGTCCTGCCACATGAGCCTATTTATCTTTGTTGTAGCTCGGAGGGCTTCTCCAGGAAGATTTCCAATGAAAGTGGAAAGGGTGTCCATATTCGGAAAAGGTCATGTGATGGTTGAAAGGGTCAGCGAATGACTTCCCTTGTTCCAAGCCTCAACGTTACACTCGCCCATGAAGCCACTCGCCCATAAAGCCACTCGCGCAACGTCTCAAAATAAGGCTGGTCCATGGGGTCGGTAGCCAATGATAAGAGACTGTTAGATTGAGGGTCTAAAGAGATGAGCACTGATTGTTCAAAATACGAAATTTATGAACGGATGTTACTTAGACAAAATGCAAAAACTAGGGGAGAACTTCGTCGTAAGACTATTCGAAGGTGGCAAATTCGGAAGAGAGATAAACCAAAACGAGGAGAAGTAGAATATGAGCCAGCAAATGAGAAAAAAAATTCCCTTGGATTCGGTAAACAGGTTCTCACAAGGGATGCAATCGTCCCAGGAGGCAGCCGAGCTTTCAGAACTGCACGATGTCGCCGTAAGTTTTGAATACTTCTCTAATGGCACCAAAGATTGGCCCTTCAAGTAAATCCAGAGCTGGGAAGCTTGGGCCCACTAAAAGTACGACATGCAACGAAACAGATCAACTGTGGTAAGCAGCCCCCCCTTTCCACCTCGCTTAAAACGTGGCTTAAGCTTGGCAAAAATCTAGACCTTCAAGCCTTCAGCAACTTCAATGAAGTTACATTCGACATCAAACTATCAGCTCCGCTCGGGCGGATCTGTCACACTTGGAAATAGACCTTATGGCGCGAAAACAGACGAAGAGCATAGTTGAACTTGAAAGGCGAAGTGGATAGCCCAAAACAATGTGAAGTGTTAGATACCTGCTATATTTTATGGGTTCCATCCTACTTCACCAATTAAGCAACATACGCGATAGTCTCTTTCCATGTTCAGTGGTATCCAAGTCCCCCGCACAATTCTAGTCAAACATTTCATTCACTGCTATTCTGGTCCACGATCAGAATGAATATCAAAATCGACCAGATCCTCCCACTTATTGTCCCCCTCTACATTTTCGTCTTCATGGCCTTCTCGAAGTACCACCTTAAAGTCATGTTCACCGACATAGGGCATATCTAGGTTGAGGTAGATATCCTTCTGGTTGCGCCTCGTGGGCTGGTGCGCTATGATTGCTAGAGCCGAACGGTGATGGGCGAGTTTGAGAGCTAGAGGACTCGAAGGTCAGGTTTGGGATGCTGGACTTCAAACTGCAGTTGTTGGTTGGAGCGGAAGTCTCCAACTGAGCGGAGTTTTGACTTAGGGTGGAGACAACCTGCATGATACCGCATTGAGATGATGCGGGCCAATGAGAAGAACGCCGGGAGCTCAAGCCTCAAGGTGCTTGCCGAGGGCCAGGGTTCGTTCGGAGTGAAGTAGAGTTGAGACGGCGTTGAGTGATGTTGTTGGTCTTGCACGAACAGGCCTTGATGCAGTTGCCAGATCATGTTGTTGGGTAGCCCCAAAAATGTGGGTTCAATTTGAAAACAGGGGGTGAGTGGAAAAAAAAGGTAAGATTGCGAAAAACGAGATAATCACCATGGGGATATATATTGTTCAGGTTATTGAGTCCACATCCGATACTCATGAAATCGTTGCATCGCCTGTTCGGGCGTTGAAAGTTCTTTGGCTTGTCATCGCGATATCGATTGGCCTGAACACGGATCCTTCTGCTGCAGAACGAAGGGGGGGTTCTTACTGGTCGAGGCAAGCGAGGACGACAACTTGAGTCAACTTTAGTCGTTTTAGGGAATGGAAGGTCACGGTTATCAGAGGTAAAGTTAAGATATCTAAAATGTGGCCGGAATGTGAACGAAGGAATCGCCCAGATGAACCAGGTGGAAATGAGAAAGCGCTGACACTTTCACTTCCATGCCAAATTGCGCACTTGGACCAGGGATCAATCATCTCTCGGAAAACTTTGAGAACTGTCTGAACAAAGCTATCAGTGTAGGCAAGGAGCATCAAGGCCTAAGGCCGATCCTCTCAGCTCAAACGATGTACATGCCGGGATTGTTCCAAGCCAAACGCCAATTCGAATTCAGTGCCCAACTCGCTATTTACGATGCAATTCAAGCAATGCATGACTCGAGTCTCAAGCTGCTCTTCTAGCAGTAGTACTCATGAGAGTAATCTTCTTTGCTTTCTTCTTCTTCCCCTGGCCTGGGGTGGCAGCACTACTTTGTCCGTTCAGAGAGGTGGCTGCTACTTGGGCGATCAGCTCATTCTCTGCGAGCAGTTCTTGCTCCCAAGATTGCAGCCAGCCATCATCGCCGTCGTGGTCTGGCTGCTGAGGATGGACGTCTGGGGACGGTGGCGTGATCAGGGTGGTGCCCCAGACAGTCCTGGGCGCACTTGGACTCGTGGACGGCGACGCCAGTGATGCGAACGCCGAACCTTGGCGATCAGGCCAAGGCGGTGATGCATTGTCGGCTTCAAGGGAAGATGGTACCAAAGGATGGAAGTCATCTCCAGAAAAGTTCTCTGATGGAATGCTGGGTCGTTTCCTTCTTGCAGTCGCCCAGCGAGCATCGTCTTCTGCCTTCTCTGCACGCAGTCTATCCCTCTCTTCACGAGTCTCTTTATCTCTATTGCGCTTTCGTCTCTTCTCAATCTCATCTTTGAATGGCCTTAAGACCTCTGGAGGAACGACATCGGTCCAGTTGCATTCGAGGAAACCGACTTCGCAGCCGTAGGGAAGGTGAGAAAGGTATTTGGTTCGTTTTCGTAATTCATCATCCATTATATGGCCAGTCGAAACACGCTCAACGCGAGGAAGAAGTGTTGAAGGAAACGAAGCAAAGTTACCAAAAGCCGACTTCAGAATTCGGATATCTAACGGGGCGAGGTAGTAGTGAAGCAAAGCTTGATAGAAGTAGTATGGCGAGTCAGGATGATGAGCCTCGTTGTGGTTCGAGCGTGGATGCATTGGCCGAGGGCCAGAAGGTATCGGCTTGGGTTCAGTTGCTTGCGATGGCTGACCGGTGGTTGATTCGTCCCTTAGCTGGCCAAGTATGACTTCTGATGTCCCGTGCGTGGAAAATACATTAGGCAGACTCAATCCAGACTTGGATGCATGTTGAACGAAATACATCTCGGGGACATCCTCACCGACAGTCGTAAATTGGATTGGTGGTCTCTTGGGCTTCCTCTCCGTTGGCTGCTTAGCAACAGCTGGTGGGTCGCCAATTCCTTTTATCCTCTCCTTCGCCTCGTTCACTGCGTTGACAGCCTTTCTTGTCCACTCCGGTTCCTCCCCAAACATCAACTCGTCTTCATTCTCCTGCTGCTGGATTTCTTTGATCTCGGAGTCATATTGCTCCATCATATACTCTTCACTGCCTTTCATGATTCGAGCATAATCCATAACCTCTGCAGCAAGATACCAGGGGATGTCTTCAGACCTCGAGGGAACTTCAGCACCATCGCGTGGCAATGCTAGCGTGCTTCCAGGTTCCCGCATGACTAACCTTAATACCACGTCGTCGCCCTCCCGTGGCGGAACCCCTTCTTGGCCTGTGTACCACCTTACAGGTCTGGTGTCGGATATATACACGGTATCCCAACATATTGGACATTTCTTCCAGCGAGCTTTCTTTTCGGGAATCGAATTGGTGTCATCAGTCGAATGCATATATCGAATGAGGCATGGTAGGCAGAAGATGTGACCACATTTTGCCATGCGCGGTGCAACCGGATGGGAGAGACAAATCGGACAGGACGACTCTTGAGATACAGAAGAAGCAAGAATTTGCAGAACATCATTCCAATCCAAATGCTGGTCAGCGTTGATTGCTTGCGCCTTGTAATTTCCGTTGGGCTTGACAATGAACTTGTAATTGGCGTGAATGTACCGGGCTTTGTCACTTGAATGATGGCCAGATCCTATCCCATAGATATTGCCCCTCCTTGTACCTCGTCCTAAGGTATTTCGGTGGTCTTGCGGTCGAGGTGGGAGGGTAAAGTTCATAAGGTGAGTGATGGAGGTTTGGCCTCGGCGGCTGTTGGCATTTCTCATGGCTCCCTGGTTGTGTCAGTCAGTATTTGGACCATTGAAGACATTGAGAACTTGAATGTGCCAAGCCATCGTGGTACAGCAAAGTCATCAACATGGGATTTAGCTTACGGATTCCGCCATTGCATCCTCATCCGCGAGTCTCGGCTTCCTGGAGTTCTTGTGCTGTCTCCGATTGCCCTGATTGTTCCTGGGAGACGGGGTAGAATGGGCTGGCACTGAGTGGCCAGCAGAACGGCGCGATTCGAAGGTTGGTGATACAATCTGACTCTGCTGCTGCTGAAGAGGCGAATGGGAGGAGCCGTTGGTCGATTTCCCTCCAGGTGTGGACGTGTTTGAGGAAGCAGAATTCATTGTTGCCCTCCTTTCAACTGTGACAGTAGCGGATCAGCGGACATACAGACAATAAAGCTGTAATACGCAGTGATTTCGCTCGAGATTGTAGGCATCCAGCTTGGTACAATGGTCTAGCCCGTGGGAGGAGATAGAGATGGCGTTAGGTTGGCTCGAACTGGTCCTCCAGAGGCATGCGGAGAAGAGAGCCCCTTGAGAAGCACGTCGGAATCGCCACCAAAAGAAAAGAAACGAAGCTGTTGATGGAATCGAATCGCAGACGCCAGAGGCGCTGGTATTGGGTAGTGGGGGAGTCACAGATGCGAGGGGCGGAAGAGCCAATGGCTTCGGCGGACTGGAAGGACCAATCGCGCACCCGCCTCTCAGCCTTGCTGGCCGCGATGGCCGCGCTGTTGTGGAAACAAAAGCGGCACTCTTCAATGAGTTCTACCCTCGGTCACCTTGGATGTTCAAAGTTCGGAAGAGGAGTTAGTTATTTCAAAGCCTCGGAGGTGGTCAAGAGGAGGGCGCTTTGCAGGTACGACAACGTAAGAGAGCATTCATTCGGACACGCAGTATTTGAAATGTTCAGCTTCGTTCAAGATCTTGGGACTGAGTGTCGCTTTGTCCAGCACGAGGCTGTTTGACAAAGAAGCTGCGAGACATCGAGGCAGTTTGACGGCGCACGCAAATAATTGCCAGCTTGAAATCCACAAAACAGTCAAGTTTCTACAGTAGCCCATAGAAGTTGCATAAATACACGCGCCAGTGTAGAATGAATGTGAAGGTCTGGGACGTTGCCAGTTGCCAGTTGCCAGTTGCCAGTTGCCAGCTGATCTCGAAATTGGCCCCCTGCCGTTTTTTTGCCGCAGGCTTCGGCTCTGTCATCTTCTCGCGGCCATCCATAATTTTGATATCGACAACAACCTCGACTGCGCATGCGACAGCCCCAAATCGAATCTACACCCCCCAATCCGCGATTCATCAAACCACATCCTCGTGGTACATCCAAACGTCTCTTCCATGCGCTGACAATCTCCACTCCTGAAGAGCAATCTGCGCCGCCCGCGACTCTATCTGCAACGCGCAGCTCCAGTGCGATCCAGGACGCGGTCGGTTTGGACGGCGGATCTCCCACCATTGTTCCCAAGCCGGCATGATGAACGGCCGTCATCTGCCGGCAGGGCAAGGCATGCCGCCAGATATGGGTAGGAGGAGGTAGGTCACAGCTTCTCTCAGTGTATCATTCTTTGCTGTCGGTTTTGGTTTTAGCAAAAATGTCCAAACGCTCCTGGGACATTCAAACTGATTCATCGAGGAACAGGCCGTACAATCAGCACCAGCAATACCCCCCGCAGATTTACAATCCTTACATGCAACCGTACGCCGCGAACTACTACCCTCAACCTATGCCTCCGCAATACCCCAATGTTCCTATGCCTCAGCAACAATATGGGCCATATCCGCCATATGTTCGATCTCCTCCGCCTCCTCCTGTAGCACACTACGCTCCTGCTACAATATCCCAACAACACCACCAACAATCATATCCCCGCCCGCAGCCATCGCCAGCGCTTTCGACACCTTATCAGCCGCCTCCATCCCAGACGCCTCCGTCTCAAACACCTCCTTCAACACAGTCATCACATACAGTTCCTGCTCCTATGACACCCCCCACACCTCATGCCACGTTAAGCATAGCACCATTTTCACCCCCCCAAGAAGAAATCCCGACAATACCTTTCAGAGCTCCGGTAAGTCCCTGTCGCCTTCACTTACCAGATTAATACTAATTAGACACAGCTGCCGTGGCTCTCGAGACCCGACCTTCCTTGGCCAGCAAGACGAGCTAGAAGAAAGCGGAAAGTTACACCACAATTGTCTACAGAACCGGTCGAGCTCCCAATTATCGCACAAGGGACAAGCCCCGAGCCCGAGTCCGCACCCGAGGTTGAACAAAAACCGACTACAGATGCAGATATTCCTCGACCCGAAACGCCTTTAACGAGTCGACCCGCATCCGAGAACGCCGAGTCCACAAACCCAACTACCCCTTCCTCAATTCAACAGCAAGCTATTCCGGCCGGTGGAGACACTACCCCAGTCGCGTCAAAGCAACCGCAGAAATCTACTGTGCCAGTAGTCCCTGCTATACCAAAGACTGTTCCACGCGAGGCTCCCAAGCCGGCTTTACAAGACAAGGCAGAGGAACCACAGAAGCCCACCGTTGATGGGGACCAAGACACGACGAAGACTGAGGCTGAGCAAGGTGCGACGGAAGAGATCAAGGAGGTCGGTGCTCCGAAAGCGTGGACGACTCCCAAGCTATGGACTGGGCTTTTCAACCCAGCTGCGCCGACATCTACTGCGCCTTCAAGCGAGTCGGGACGAGCAGCTGCAACTCCTGGTTTTAGCAAGACCAACTCCGAATCTCTTGCTGAAGCATTGAGATCTTTCACTGCCGTCTCACCAGACTTGAAGGTGGCTTTCCTCGAACCCCGAGGTCTTGTGAACACGGGCAATATGTGTTATATGAATTCCGTGAGTGATAACGAGTTTCACATGTTTGACGGCTACTGACTTAAAGTCAAGGTTCTTCAAGTTCTTATTTTTTGTGCTCCTTTCTATAACTTCTTAGATCAAGTCAGCAAAAAAGCTGCGTATAGTTTCAAGAGTGAAACCCCGTTGATTGATGCAATGTAAGTAGCACAACCTTCGAGCCCAAACCCCAATCTAATAATTCGAAGGATATTATTCATGCGAGAGTATTCCGTTATTGATTCGGCGTCATCTGTCGAAAAGTTGAGAATGCGTTTGAAGGAGAACGAACTTGAGCAATATGGGGAGGCTTTCACACCAGACTTCGTCTACAATGTTATAAATCGCCTCCCCAGATTCTCTACGATGAGGGTAGGTTCTCTCTCGAATCTTCGTTTAAATACAGTCACTAACAATTCCCAGCGAGGGCACCAACAAGATGCAGAGGAATTCCTAGGATTTCTCCTCGAAGGTCTGCATGATGAGTGCGTTTCTGTTATGCGAAACAGCTCTTCGAACAATACTTCCGCTATGGCTACTCCAACAAATGGGCCATCAACCCCTACGAGCGAGGCTGGCAGTATTTCAGGATCCGTTTCTGGCAAAGAGAATGGGTGGTTAGAAGTTGGGCCGAAGCAGAAAGCCGCGGTGACTCGATCATCAGGCACCATCACCACCGGTTCTCCGATCACCAAGATTTTTGGGGGCAATTTGAGGTCCGAACTGCGAGTACCAGGCCTGAAAGACTCCGTCACGCTTGAACCATACCAACCCTTGCAGTTGGACATTGGTGCACCACACGTCAACAATATTGTCGATGCTCTGAAGGGTCTGACTCGTTCAGAAGCTTTGCATGGCGACTTCAAGTCCCCCAAAGGTCCAAACGTCACTGCTGCCAAACAAGTTTTCATTGAGACAGTTCCACCTGTTCTCATCTTACATTTGAAACGCTTCCAATACGACAATGCTGGAGGCACGCAGAAGATCTGGAAGAAGATTGGGTACCCACTCGAGCTGGAAATCCCGAAAGAAGTCTTCCCTCGACAGAAGCGCAGTGTATACGCCCAAGGCGGACTACCGAAGTACAGATTAATTGCCGTTGTCTACCACCATGGAAAGAACGCGAGCGGAGGTCATTACACTGTCGATGTGAGAAGACAGGACGGCCGCGAATGGATCAGACTTGATGACACAGTCATCCGACGGGTACGGAGTGAGGAGGTCGCGGAAGCCGGAAGCGAAGAGGACCCGAAGATTCTGGCTGCAGCTTCAGAAGCCCAGAAGAAAGATTCACCATCCGGAAATGGGTTCTCTGCAATTGGGGATGTTGCCGAGGAAAATGAAGAGGATGGTTGGAAGCAAGCGAGTGGGCCTGGAAAAAAGTGGTCGAGTGTTGTCAATGGCACTTCCACGCCAAAGGCAAAGACCGACAAGTTCTCGATCAAGGACAACAAGGTTGCGTACCTCCTGTTCTACCAAAAGATATGACGAGGCAGCTGGGATGATCCGCGACGGACGGACGCTCCGATGGGTTATGTGGCCATGTTCCTGTGGGTTGATGAGAGTCGCGCTCCCCCCTCAGATTCTCCGAGCAACACTTGATCGCGGTATAATGGGCGATATCTGTTGGCATCAAAGAAGTTTCATTGTACATCACTGCGTTGATACATCATTTACAGGGCATGAGCGCAACGGCGCAAAGGGCTCATAAAAGTGCATATGGTGGAACGCTTCGAATGTACGATATCGATCGTTGCTCCGGAGAATTTCTCCCAGCGATGCAACTCATGATGCAATAAAAAATGAACGTAATAGCATGTAGCATTGTCTGTACTGGGCGTGACTGAAAATTCGTGAATTTCAGGACGAGTATTGAGGTCTACAAGCGCTTGAATTAGTGAAGTTCCAGATACGTGCGCCCCTTTTCGTACCCTGATTTGCTGCGCCTGTTGACGACGCGCTCGCGGGCAATCTCAAATTTTCGCGAAGTCAAAACAACAGAACACTCTGCGAAACACCATCCGACGGAGGAAACCCTGGGACCCGATGCGCTGAATGTCCCGCCATGTTCAATTGATCGCATAGGCTGTCACGACCACACTTCCGCTCCTTCTCTGCACAATTGAGCTTGCATTGCCCTGTCGCTCCTTCCTGTTCCGCCGCAATGTCTGAAGGACGATATTCTTTGCGCCAGACTCCCAAGTACCACAACAACCCCTACGTTCGCTCCTGAACATTACTTACTCTTGAATAGGAAAACGGAGCATATTGGCTTCGTGGAGACTCCTCGTGTTCGACGACCCTCCAGCCGCCGCAAGTCCCAATTCCCCGATGACGGAGACGACTCTTCCTCTGCCACAGACACATCCACGATCAAAGTCGCGTCGAGTCGAACTCCAAGTCGAAAAGTCAGCATGATTGAGAAGGCAATAACGAATGGGCACGCAACCAATGGCTCTGCCATCAATGGACACGTCAATGGGGCTGCCAATGGCTCCACAAATATGCAACAGACCAGGACACCCAAAATTGTTGATGGGTGGGCCCCTGGATTGGACCCCAAGGTTGACTATTCCGGACACTTTGATTTTGGAGGCTCTTGGGGTGTCACGGCCATGATGATTGGATTTCCGCTGCTCATGTATTACATGTGGATTGGAGCCACGTTCTACCATGGCAAGTTTCCCACGCGGCAACCCGGGCAAACATTCCAGGAGTTCTTTCTATCTATGGGAAACTTGGTCTACGAGCATGCCTTCCCCTCGCTCTTTGCATGGAAAATATACTGGACCTTCTTCATCTTCGAGGCGGCATGTTATTGCCTCTTGCCGGGAGTTTGGGTATATGGCAAGCCCTTGCCATTCGAGGGAGGAAAGCAGTTGAAATACTACTGCTCAGCTGTCTGGTCTTTCTACACGACCGTCACCGTCGTGGCTGGGTTGCATTACACAGGCGTCTTCCCTCTGTACACCATCATCGATGAATTTGGGCCCATCATGTCTGTGGCTATCATCTCCGGATACCTCGTCTCAATCGTGGCATACTTCTCGGCTCTTGCTCGTGGAGCCCAACATCGCATGACTGGCTCTCCTCTCTACGATTTTTTTATGGGTGCTGAACTCAACCCGCGCATGTTTGGAATTCTGGATTTCAAGATGTTCTTCGAAGTCAGACTGCCTTGGTATATCCTTTTTAGCCTCTCCTGCGCCACTGCTGCTAGACAGTACGAGCAATTTGGATACGTCAGCGCTGAAGTTGCGTTCCTGGTTATGGCACACTTCTTGTATGCGAATGCATGCTCAAAAGGAGAAGAGTGTATTGTTGCAAGCTGGTTCGTATTCGATTCTCCCATGAAGAGTGTATCGAACTTTTAGTGACTTTTGCGTAGGGACATGTACTTCGAGAAATGGGGCTTCATGCTCATCTTCTGGAATCTCGCTGGCGTTCCCCTCAGCTACTGCCACTGCACCCTCTACCTCGCCAACCACCTCGATGACATTCATTCGTACCCGTTCCGAGCACCCCTTCTCGTCCTCCTCTTTACCAGCTATCTCTTCATGTATTGGATCTGGGACACCACCAACTCGCAAAAGAACCGTTTCCGCGCGCAAGAACGCGGCACCCTCGTGGAGCGCAAGACCTTCCCCCAACTCCCCTGGCAAATCGTTAAGAACCCCCGCGTTATCAAGACTAAGAGTGGAGACTCGATCCTAGCTGACGGATGGTACGGCAAAGCAAGGAAGATGCATTATACATGTGACTTCTACTTTGCGTTGACTTGGGGACTGATCACTGGGTTCAATTCACCGTTCCCGTGGTTTTACCCGGTGTTCTTTGGGTGTATGATTGTGCATCGTGCGTATAGGGATATTCAGCGGTGTAAGATTAAGTACGGGGAGAGCTGGACGGAGTATGAGAAATTGGTTCCGTATCTGTTCATTCCTGTGAGTCCTACTGTCTCCTTCCGATCCCACGCTAATGACGTCCACAGTATGTTTTTTAAGACCGCGAAGATTGTAGAGATTTCAGGATGCCATGTTGGGGCAGTCTCGAACATGCTTGTGTTCTAGCCGACGAGTCTGTCAGGGAGACTTCGAAAATATGAGTATGAGTTGTATCGCATGAGTTGTATGGATATGCATGAGTTGTAGAGTGTTGTGGAATTCAAGAGGGGGCCTCTGTTTGCATTGGGCCTGGGTTGGCACCTTGGAAAATTCGGTTGGATCATTGGATCCCGTTCTCCGTTTCTGTTCTCTTCCCTTGTATGTATTACGTTTATACCTAAGACCCCTAATAACTACTTTTGTAATGCTGCACTTGCTCTTTTGTTTGCTTGTGGTTGTGTTGTGCAGTCCTAGAGAAGTTTCTCCATTTTGGGAACTTTTGGCGCGGAGATAAGCCGACCGATGTCAAGGGAGTAATATCATACGGTATTCTCCCCATCAACCAACCTCCGATCCAGGATTCTGAAAACACGTGTCTCTTTACTTTTCGGTTCTCCTTTTTTTTTCTGTCCGCTCTTAAACCCCAAGATGTTGAGGCTGCTATAGTTCCTCGCCCAAGCATGGTCCCCACCCGCCGACCCAACCACTTCTTTGCAGGGAAACTATCGTTGTGACAGGTGCTAATTCCGGATTGAGCTTTGAAGCCACGTTGAAAGTACATCAGCTGGATTGTTCTTTGTTGATCCTTTGTGTTTGTGACATATCTAAGGGCGAGGCTGCAATGAAGGAGATTGTGAAGCGGGTTGCGCAGGGCAAATATGGAGGGGGGGGAGGATAGAGGTGTGGAATTGCGAATCGGGAGACCATGATCATTTCCTGGATTTTGTGAAGAAGGTGAACGGTGTGAAGTTGAACGCTGGTATCTTTGGTCTCTCCAACAAACTCGGTTGCTATTCCCGGGAAAAAGTGTTGCAAATCAATGCTCTGTCTACGGCTTTACTTGGTATGCTCCTGCTGCCCAACCTCAAGGCCTCAAGAAGAGAAGGCGAGAGGCTGTGCTCGAATCCGTGAGCCCCGATGGTGACAAGCTGGTCATGAACCCCGAGGAAAAGAGCAAGACAGGAAATCTGTTGAGAACATAAAACGATCCCGTATCCTCGAATCCACGGACGCAAAACTAGTCATCAAAGCTGTTTGTTATGTATGGTATGCAGACGCCTTCTGCGATAAGGAAGTCAGAGGAGGGAAGCTGGAAGTGTTGACCTTAGCAGTATGTCCTGGCGACGCGAAGAGTAATCTGAGTTGGGGTCACCAGGGCGTGGTGGCGGAGGTGTTTAAGTGAGCTTTTGCGAGCATGTTTCTAAGGATGACGGAGTAAGGGGCTAGGACGCTTGTTAGTGGACTTCTTCTTGGGGAGGGGGAGCAGAGAGGTTTCTGGCAGAGTGATATTTTGAAAGTGAGAGTGTCCTGAGAGAAGGGAGGATCACTGGTAAGGAGGGCACTGATGAAGTGTTTAGGGATGCTCCGCTTGTTTCTGGGGAGAGAGGGTAATTGACGAAGAGGCTTTTGGGGAAGATCGTGGAGGCGCTGGAGAAGGATGTCCCAAAACTGAAGGATATTCTGAGGACATTTGAGAACTCTTGAGTGGTTCTAAACGCGAGATTGGAGGATAGATTTCAATTAAATTGTCGAGGTTTACCTCAAATCACTTTGTCACTTTAACCAGCGCTCTTGCAAAAAGTAATACTTGATCCAAATCCGACGGAGCATCCTCGCGGCACGGTCCTGCTGGGCGAATACTTTTATCAGTTTGATCTACTACTTGCATTATTGAAAAGAAAATCGAAGCTTTCAACAATTTCATGTTCAATCACAGTACCCCCATTCTGATATTCTGATTTTTAAATTCAAGTCTCTCTTTTACCCACTTGTGGGGTGTGTGTCTAGTTACCCAGATGGTTCAAGACTGCGTCTCGATTGAGTCGCTGCTTTGGGCTTAGTCTAGCGCAAAGCGCTATAATAACCTTATTTCGACTCAGAAATCAAGCTTCACTCCTTTCTGTTGATCCACTAGGATCACTACGTAGGTAGAGCGCAACTCCATCACAGCAACCCTTTCAATTTTGGGATGCAGCACATGTGATATTTCGCCCTTCGTTTTATCGCACAGACTATGGCAAACCCAACCCCTACCCAAACGCGTGACTTGACACCGCCAGCGAAATATGGCCATATGGCGTTCGACGTGTTTCTCGCGCTAAGCATTCGCTTTGATGGAACATGAAAGTGCACATTTAACGACTAGAACCTTATTAATTGTACGCGGCGTAGGGGCGATGGGATTATGGCGCCGACACGACACAAGACAAGCAGCAATGGGACTCGCTCGCGCGCCAGCATCTCGCCATAGCGCCCAGGGAGCGATATGTATGTACTTTAACTGTACTTTCACACTTATCCACTCTCCAAGGCCTTTGTTCTGCCATGTTTTGTCCGCTCAGCTTGGCGCTAAATTGAAGACAATAAAAGCCATATCATATAGAATCCGCGCGGCACATGGCCAGCAACTGGCAACTACGATGCAACAGCAACAACAGGCTCAGAAGCCATCATTACCACCCGTATCCTGCCCCGTTTTCAGACAGTCCGGGGGTGTATTTTCTGTGGCCACAAGATCACACATGAATCCCATCCTCCGGCTTTACTGAGGACGTATTATGGCAACGTTAATGGGCAGGACCAGGATGAGGTCCACAAGGCCATGATTGGGAATGCGATACTTAATAACCTTGTTGACAAGGACGGGACGTGGAATGACAAGGCTCTCTACGACTTGGGCGACGATTGGCAGCGCCTGCTGCTCCGCGTACCGGAGCTGTGTGATCAAGAGCGTCACTCCAGCGAAGAGGGCTACCGCGAGAGCGACCATGAAGAAAACATCGAAGCCCCCCCCAGCTGGCGATCGCGAGGCATTGGAGCAGTGGCTGTGGTCTCGCAACGGCTTCTGACCCTCCGACGTCATGTGCGCTATCACGTGCGCCATGAATCAAATTAATCAATAAATAATCGATTAATCTGATTACATTATGATTAGAATATGATTAATGGGAAAATCCTTTGGTTAGATTAGATTAGTGGGCATTAATCTAATCTAATCTAATCATTTGACACACTGCTTCCATACCACGAGCTCAACAACGCGGCCATATACTTAAGGAAGCAGTTGCTGCACTAATTATCTGCGAGAGTATTGTTGGCGAACAGTACACCGCAATACTGGCAAGTTGCGTCGTCGGCCAAACAGGCTGTGTGCTGAACCCAGACAAAGTCTGAGGCTCCGAGGCTGGGTTGATGCTGCCTCCCCTGTCTCTGGGATAAATTGAATTGCCGCAGGCACTAGTGACAGATTTTGCCTAGCTCTGCACAATAAGAATTCATGATTAGTTTCTTGCTCTCAGGGTGTTATTCTCTCAAGGAATGGCTCCTTTTTACCTCAAGGGAGCTTGTACAGATATCAGTGCAATGGTTTTCTAAATCTGTTACGTTGCTGGGTAGTTGACTCGTCACGTCTGAGATTGAATAAAGGGCATTTCATGAGATGTTAGTTGTAAGCGCCTGTTTGCATGCTGCCGTCAAGTTTGACGAGAGTTGGCTCGTGTCGTTCCATATCTGAAGGCAGCAGATGGTCATCAAGTTTGCAAGGTCGAGAAAAAGAATGCTCGATTCATTGATGAATAGTCTAAAGCCTAGGGACAATATCTTGAGTATACATAACAGCCGCCTCCTCGATTTTACAGCCACCAGTGCTCAACCCCGCAATAAGGGGCCTAAGCGAGCAAGATCGCGGAGGGTCGCGTGTGCTTAAAACATCTTAAAGCTTAAAGGTTCCTAACAGCGGACAAACGCGTGATCAGACAGAGAAAATAGATTCAAGTGAGCCCCAGTTGAATTTCATTTGGACTTGCGGGGCGGGAATATTCTTTCGGGGACGTGGAGAACTTTTGAAGTGTTTCGAGTGACTTCTGGGATATATATGGGGAAGTGCTTCTTCTAGTGATTTGCTGAGTTCCGGCTTAATCGCGAATGGACTAGTCCAGTGGTTGATTTGCGTTTAATTAGTCTATTTATAAATGGAGCAGTCTAATAGCGAAAGGACTAAAAGTAGTAGTGAGGGCTAATACACGTAATTACTTTCCCAATCCCCGATTTTTTTTTACTTTAATTCCTTATCCACTTCCGATTCTTTTATTAACTACTTATTAAGATTGCAATTGCGTCAAAAATTAGTGGAAGTGCTTAGCCCAATGTCATTCTAATACGGACCACGATCTTACTAGCTTTAGGGTAGGGAATAGTGTGACCTCAGTCCAGTGCCACCGCAGTGGTGCGGTCTAATATAGCTATAGTCTAGTTTAGTGGAAGATATACTGCACCGCGGTGAGTGTAGGTGCAACCGCAGTTTAAGGGGTAGTCTCGCTTAAAATTACCTAAGGGCGTCAAGTAACTTATAGTAAATAGAAAATAGTCAAACCTCAATATAATTAAATCATTCTTTTATTATTAGAGATGGTTAATCTAGGGCTTTTAAATGAATTAAAAATCTTAATTTTAGGTGTGGTGGTTGCGGAAATATATTTACGTGCTTAATCGAGAATTCTTGAAGCTATTCGCCGAGTTCTCGCTCCGGCATCGGGAGAGAATTTTTCTCCAATTCTAGCCTCTCTTGAATTCCGCTCAATCAAAACGCGTCCTATTAATTAACCACTACGCAATCATGCCTCCAAAGGCACAATCGAGACCCCCAAAGGATGCGAAGTTTGAGTCAGAGTAGTTGGAGAAAATTATTGGTGTTAGAGCTAGTGTGAAGAGGTAAAGTCACGTACAAACTGGCCAAAGTGCAGTTTAAACCGCGGTTTTGAGGATATAATCGTAGTTTCGTTTAGTGGAGAGATGCTTCAGTTTAGTGTACTTAAATCGCACCGTAGTTTAATAATAAAAATCTGCACCGTAGTCTGAAACCGCAGTTTGCACTATACCCTACCCTGACTAGCTTAGCCTTGAGAACTGAGATTGGGATTACAAGATAAGGAAGACGAGAAGGGCATGAGCAAACACGGCAGGAGAAGACTTGGGAATATATCCTTAACTCGTGACTAGACTGGGCAATTCGCGAATAAACCGGTCTCACTGCGAGCCTCTACTATGAAGTATGTTCTATTCGTGAATAGACTAGTCGATTCGCGAATGGACAAAATTCGCGAGTGGATTGGAACAGTTGCGACTCATAGTATGGAAAAACAACAGATTAATGCCCAAAGACCAAACAAACCGAACGTGATACTTATATCGGCAACTGAAAGTAAGCCTCTTGAAGCCGTTGCTAAAATATGGACTGTCAAAAGTTTGCTTCTTCTAAACTTACGAATCGTACCTGATGTCTCGTTGCTTCAAGAGTGTACTTTGAATAATTGACTCATTATTAGAACATTGTTTCTTGAGATAAGAAACGGGATTGACTTCGCATTAAGATTACGTGACCAATGGGGTATAAACAGTGCAAAGAGTGTGTTAGCAACATTTACCCCTTTTCGGGCTGGACTCCATGCTCGCTATCAATCACCACTACCTTTATTAGGAATCATTATGCTCCATCAAAACTCTTATCTTACTTCCTTATCTCCATCCATGCCGTATTTTGGAACACAAAAAGGAGTATCTAAACACCGGGAAGAGAGAATCCAGGCAAGTTTGGCCAGTTTCCCAATTTCGCTGGATCACCTCCAATTCTCACGAATTGTCCGACAGACGGTATCCCCCCGTTGAGCACGAACATCATGTACCACCCCGGCGGAGCGATGTGTGAGTTTGGCGGCGCCGTGACCTGCTTTCATCAGTACTCATCCCTCACCATCTGTCATTAGAATTTCAACATACCGTGCAACTCGTCCCCGTGCAAGAAACAGCAGGAAACAGCGTCCTCTGCCCCATACTATTCCCGTGCGTCGAACTCACACTTCCCAACAGACTAACCTTAATCCCCCCCACGCTACTCGTGAACGTTACACCCGCTCCGTACGCCCAATCCTTGTTCGTGATCGTGAATGTCGGCCGTGCTGCGCCAGAAAGAATGTAGGGAGGCGTGAAGACTTCGACGCGGTATTCCTCTGGCCAGGAGTTGGGATCCGGGTTGTAGTTGCCTGTTGGGTCGGAGCCTGAGATCATGACGCGGCCGTCGAGAAGGACGATGGCTTCGCTGTGGTAGAGGCGGGCGACGGTGGTGTTTGCCATTACAGACATGCGTTGGTTGACTGGCTTGGTGGGGTCGTAGAGCACTTGAGGTTGTGTGGTTAGTTGGAACTTGGAAGAGAGAGAAGTGGAGAAGAAGAGGAACAAACCTGCGTTCCAGTTTGGTGCTCCACCAAGACCGAAGCCGGCGACGCCGTGCTGGCCACCGCCTACTATCAGGTATGTACCGTCTGGGAGACCGGCCATGCAGGGCATCACTCTTCTTGAAGGCTATAATTCTCGTCAGTCGTGAACTGGAGATTTTGAAATGGGTAAAAGGAAGGGGGATGTACCATGCGCTCAATAGTCCAGACAGGATTCGCAGCTTCCGGTTGTGTGGAAACGCAGTTATCGATCGCATATCCACCATTTGAAGTCGACCCTCCACAAGCCAGGACACCCAGAGGATCAGTATAAGGAGCATACTGTGGAAGAGCGATCATAGAGCCTTGAAGCTGGTATGTCCTGCCTCCGGTGGGATCATTGACTGCACCTGGGAGATTCGGTAGGATCTTGATAGTAGCGAACGTGTTCTCATCCAGAATTCTGGCCTCGTTGTAATACAAGATGAAGATACCAGAAGGAACCACGATGATGAATGGGTACAAGTTGAACGGGTGAGTCCGCTGCAGGAAGTCCAAGTAGACAGTTTCACCCCCGGTTCTCGGCAAGATCTCAAGATTTGGTTGTTCGTCAGCATTTTGACCGATTTCTCCGCCGACGACGAGGATTGAGCCGTTGGCCATGATCATAGCAGAAGGGTACCAGCGAGGCACCAACAACTGCAGGTTGTCCGGATCCTCAGTCCATTGGTTTACGCCCTTCACGCCAGCAGAGCCATCAGGCCAATACAGCCGGATGCCATAATTGGAAGTCCCGGCCCAGCCACCAACTGTGATCTGACGCCCCGCTTTATCAGGCAATGTCAGACCCGCAGCACAGAATACATCTGTTTTCAACCCAGTCATCGTTCTCCACGCGTTGTTGAAGTTAGAGATTTGCGACAGATCAAGCTCATATGCACCAGTTCCGTTTGGCTCTCCTGTCCCAGCTTTCTCGATGAATGTTACTTTCCCTGTAATGACTTGCGAAGTGATGAGAGGCACGACGACACCGCCGATGAGAAGTGAGTAAGATCCTGCTGCAGCGCCGGTGGGAAAGTTCCATTTCACTGGGTTGGTAGTGAAGGTGTAGTAAGTCAGCCTGTTTCCGGAGCCACACCAGTAGTTTGTGTTTCCTGTGCAGGCGGCATTGCATTGAGAGTCATCGTATGTGAGTGGCACTGCACTGCGGGTGTACTGTTGAACAGCCTGTGGATTTGTTGAAGTTGTTGGCGCGGAAGCAACAAGGATGTTTTGAATATCTCCACAGACTAAGCTGCATTAGCAACAGGTGGGAGAGCTTGGGATAGGACACATACAGCATTGGGAAGCATATTCGAGACCTGCAGCATTGAATCCGTACTGTTGGCACATATTAATGCAAGACGTCGCATCATTGGTCTGGCTATCCCAGACTTTGTAGGGGAAGGTCGGCAACTGCATGTTAGCGTCCTCATTGGAAGGAATATTGTCCCTACCCACGTTGTCAGCTGATATCATGTGATAGATTTAGGAGAAGACTCACTGAAGACATCCAGAATACACCCAGCCGGCAGGCAAGCCAGTTTTTTGAGGTCCAGGGCCAACCGGTTGAGCGGGTGGCGTGGCTCCTCCGCCACTGCCACCCCCAGTCGTGGTTCCCGCTCCAGTCCCTTTCGTGTAGACTGAGAGACGATTTCCAGCGCCGCACTTCTCTGCAGCATTTCCGGCACAGGCAAAAGAACAATCACCTGCAGCAGCGGCAACAGAGCCAGCAGAGAAACTATTTCCACAGTAACCTGGAGTATGTAAGCATCAGAAAGAGGAAATGAGAAGAGCACAAGCCTACATTCACGACCATACTCTGTCCCGAAGTAGGTATATCCAGCACAATCTGTTGCACAAGACTCGAGGGTCATTGTGTCGTACGCTGTTGCCTTTGAAGCAAGAGCTCTTGAGCTGGTGCCTTCTGTCTGGCAGCCGTAGTAGTTCCATCCTGTGACAGCACTCTGTCTTTGCTCGAGGATGATCCCAGCATGTGATGTGGTGATCTGCGATATGGTTAGTGAGATGCCTCATTCTCGTCTAGAAGGACTCACAATCGATACTACCACCACTGCTCTGAGAGCAGACCGGAGGTTTCGACCCATGATTGAGGACGTTGTGAAACAACCGTGGTATCTCTAACCAATTATATCATCCGATTAATTAAAGTAACCAACCTATCTTGCTTGTACGCCAGAACGAATGATGGGCACACAAAAAACGAGGGTGGGACTTTTGTTGACAACGACAGTTTTGTTAAGAAGAGGGGTAACAAAAGAAAAGAAATGCGGGAGGTGAAGATGAGGCTGGGTTGCTTGTCATCAACAACATTAGGGTTGATTTTCCCCGGGGTGTCAAGTGCATGCATAGGGGGTGGGGTCAACCTGGCGGCCTCGTATTTATCCTCTTCGCATCCAGGTAGGGAAGGCAACAACCTACAGTAGTTCCGGGGGGCACGCCAACCGCGCCGTGAGATGAAAATTTCATTGCTCTGACGTCTGCCATAGGCGAGCAATTAATATCATCCGAGGTTATAGTTCGTTGAAGTTCGGCCATTTGGACGAGCGGCTCTGGATAGCGGCAGCATTCTGCCAGCAGCTGGACATGAGACCACAATGTGAGCTGCAGAACACATGCAGCACGAAAAGCAGTAGATCGGCATGTGAGATCGGAAACGAGCCTTGGCGTGCTTAGCTGCAAGCATCCCTAAAATAATAACACTCGCAATGATCCCTCCGCTGCTGTGGGTGATGATTGGCGCCCAACCTCAAACGATGTTTGATAGCAGTCCAGGCAAATTAGGATCTCCCCACATCAAGATTAACGCGGAATTAGGCCGGCTGGGAACAATAGGCCTCAAACCCCGAGCCGCTCAAATTCAAACGGTGCTCGGGCCAGCGTCTGGTGAAGGCTAAAGGGGAAGTTGGGAATTGCGAAAGGGAGAAGGGTGGGCGGTCGATGGATGATGACCCGGGATTGCCTGCACTTGCAGGAACCATCTGCGGGCCGAGAACAACTGAACAAGGAGGTTGGTTGGCCTCGATGCGCGGGCATTATTGTCGAGATGATACTGTAAAGCAGCTGACACGATCCGCACGATCCCCTGGGGGTCGGTCCCGAGACCAAGACCTATTTTGGGAATTTCGTGGTTTTCGTGAGGACGAGAAAGGGGTGTGAAGTGATTCGTGAGAAAAGAGAGTGGGGAATTTAATTAAGGTGCTGACAAAGATCGCTGTAGCGTTTCTCCTCCCTCGAGCTGGCCAATCAGTGACCTTAGCAGATGAGATGGTCCCCTTGCGGCTGCAGTCTAACGGCCGACCAATGCATGCATGTCAGGCAGGGGCAAGAACAAATGAGATCGAAGGACCGGAACAAAGGCTCTCCGAATTGGATTCTACATCCACCGGCTTCAATACCGCCATCCCGACGAACATCTTTCAACAGCTTCCTCTACAGTAAAACCTCGCTATAAGGATACTCGATATAAGGATATCCTCGATATAAGGATACATCTGCCAGGCTCCGCAGGGATTAATTTTGCTGTGTGCCACACCTCGTTATAAGGATACCTCGCATTATCCTTAGTTTTTGGGGACAATTTTGGTATCCTTCTAGCGAGGTTTTACTGTACTACTTTTGCCGGGCTCAAGCTTTGTTCTCAGCATGCGTCAGAGTCTCCCACCCATAAAACAAACTGTCCGTACCTCTCAGTGTACTGCTCTGTTTCGGCATCGGGTTTCCTAGAGTAGGCGATGTTCAATGAATTGAACCCGATCTCCGTCACACCTCACAAGTCTCTGGCCAATCCCTTATTCTGGCAAAGCCACGAAGGAGGCTCCACCCCCTATTCGAATTGAGCGTGGAATCCAAATGAGAAGCGGAGGCGAGTGCCGAGATCTCCACCGTATTGATCGAGACCTTGGATGCGCGAGGTCTTGAGGATATGTGAGATGCTGCTGATGCTGTATCCTGTGTGCGTGAGGTCTCGATATGTTGCTTGGATCTGCTCGCTCTGGCCAGAGTTGCCCCGACTTTGTTAGTCGAACCATCTGGATTTCAGTGCAGCTTGAACTCTGCCCCGTGTCGCGTGCGGCAAGTTGCCGTCAGACTCGAGGTAAACAATTGACGGCACAGTTTGCTGGAAGAGCTTCATGGCGTTATCGTATGCATTTGCATCTTCTATGAAGGCTTGCGATTCCAGTAGAGGCATTAAGACATGCTGAGATCCGTCAGCATTTGGTCATTGAACGAGACTGTTTACTTACAAACGTCCTAATTCGAAGCTCTGATATCATCATTTTTGACGACAGGGAGGTACATATTCCGGAATATGTTTTCAAATTGGATGATGTCCTTGTCTGACCAGAGTCCAGAGGTTGTGCACCTGATCAGCTCTCCCGTTCTGCCCAAGTGGCTGCAGCCCATCATGTTTGCAGAACAGCATGGATCTGTCGGCACGAATCCGTTAGATGATCGACTTAAGGTTACCTTTGATGGTATATGACCACTTGTTTATGAGCCGAATAGCTTTCTTTTCGCAACCCGAATCCCTCTGACGTGCCAAGCCAAAGTATTGGCCGACGCAGCAAGAACATCTCCACGCTCACCTGTACTGTATTATACACTTGATATCTGGATTGGTCACCGGATCTCAAGATACGGTAGGTGCAGTTTGGGATGTTAGAGTTCCTGAAACGTATTTTCCGTACCTGTTGCTGTCTTTCGGCATCTGGCTGTACGCATCAGTCCAGGGCTGTGCTTTGCTGGTAACTTCCATTTTGATGAAGTCGAGTTGGGATTGTTTGACAACATAGACTGGGTGTTGCCATTTGCAGAGTGCGGAGCTCGAGACTTCGGTAGGTAGGAAGGAGGGTTTGCTGATCGAAAGAAGAGCTAAGAGAAATCAAGGTTACTAGAGAGAGGATTTTGAACGAAAGCATATTGTAGATTGGAGGATAGAGAATGGAAATTGAATACTGTTCCGCTTGGAGATTGACCAAGGAGAAAGAAACGACTTTTATACCCCGCAAACGCAGCTCACAAGTTGGGAACCAGGGTTGAAGTCTCAGCTGCTTCGGCCGCTCGAAAGTGAAACTTTAACAGAGCCAACGAAATCGATGATCATGCGGAAGGATCACCTCGTAAACAGAGGTTCGACTAGACGTTAGTAAGTAAGGACTCGAAGAGGAGCTGTAGGATACTGAGTAAAACTGATGCCTGCGTTTTCCTGCGCAGGAAATCGCGTCGAATGAGCTGTGCTCTGCGTGATGGGACAAGCACTTTCAGCTGCTGAAGATCGAAAAATTGCGGATCTGTCCATCCAAAAATCTGGAGTTGTAGTAAAGGGGGTTTTGGGCAGGAAGAATCGATATTGATAGCTTCTGCACTCAACCAATCCCAATCAGCCGACCGAATTTGTGGCTAAACGGCCCAATTACACTACAGCTGTACCTATATAGAAGGAAATCGCATGGCGGAATGTTCAATCTCATAGAGTATCTACTAACAGACTGTCTTTAATAAAGAGTAGGTAATTATAACTTACCCGCACCTTTTCAAGCTTTTGCCTTTTTCGCTTTCCCTTCATGCCCCACCTTCAAGGCACTGTCCAGTTTCCGAAGGAGTTGTGGATGGAAGAGCAACGACAACGTGAATTCCGTTAGCTTCCCCACCATCTCTTATTATTGCAACGCAAGGCTGGTGTCTTTCACCTTTCCCTTGTTTGCCACGCCTCTCGTCAGGCAACGTCTCCTCAAGGCAGGGGAACACTGTATCCGCTGTTGCAGAATAAAACGATCAACTGAGAAGAAACCGCTCTTCGGATCCTTGCTTTTAGCCTTGTAGCAAGACCAGTCTAGGATTCTATGAAGACTTCGATGAGCTAGCAGCACCAAATCCCCAATCAAAAGTTACCAAACTGCGCCAATCGACCGTAGCTTAAGACTCCCCAGGATAATAGCGCCTGCTTCATGAAGATTAACAGCTAATTCAGTAAGGTCTGGCTTGCTGGCATTCTAAACGAATCTGGATTCGTATGTGACCTTTGGACTTCCCGCGATGAATTCAAGGATTTGTCAGGAGTTGAGGATCAGTACCTTTCCTACTTTAAACAGTGTAACAAGGCCTTGCCTGTTCTAAACGGATTCTAAGAAGGCCCTTTCGTAGTGCCTATGCCCCAAAAATGCGTTGAATGTAAAGTGATAGGAGCGATGTAGTGAGAGGAGTGCTGCGTCGTGGATTCCTGTGTTCAACCGAGCCGAGCTGAGTCGCCTCAACGCGTCCTGGCGCGACCCTCGCGTCCTCCAACCTCCCCACAACAATGATTTGAGCACGCAACACCCACGCTGGAAATGGAGAGTTGGAAGAATGGCCGACAAGACCTTTTCGACCAGTTCATCAAGGTCTGCGACCGAATTGGGCAGAATGTGGCAGCTGGTGTGTGGATCCTTCCGGCGTTGAATCTGATTCGTGCTAACATTTGCGGCAGAACTCGATGACAAGAATATAGCACGCATTAGCCATGAAGAGCTGCGACTGCTTCGGGAGACCTCGGAACGGGTTGAAAAGCTGGTTGAGCGCAATGTTTATTTGTCGGACGAGTTAGAAAGATGGAAGGGAGCTTCAACAAGGTTCGAGGGTCTGGAGAACGAGAATAAACGACTGGCGGGCGAACTGGCCCAGAGATTGAAGCAACAGCAGCAAGATGTTGGGACCCCCAAACCGCGTCTCCAGTTCCCAGCTGGGTCGAAGTCAACGATGCCGGCACCCAGCGACCCAAGGTCATCGGCAGCTGCAGTCGAAGCCGACGAATCGAAGACGATCATCACCTGGGAGAAGCACCGAGCGCTCATCACCAAGTACAATAATCTGTGGGATCATTACCTAAATTTAAAGGATGCAAGGCAGACGATGGAAGATGGGTGGAGGGCTGAGAAAGAAAAGGCCAAGACTCTGGAGGTATGGGCGAAGGAGCAGGAAAGTACCATCAGTAAGAAGGAAGACAAGATTCAGAGGCTAGAGGAAGAGAACCGGAGACTACGTGCAAGAGTGAATGGAAGGCATCCCATATCAATAGTTCTATTGCTAAGACCGGGCGGCGATAATGCCGATGAAAATGAGGGAGAGATTACTCGGGTGGTCCAGGTCCCAGGGAGCAGTCCGTTCATAGCCCCTCGAGTAAAAACACGTAGGAAGGAGCCTGGAAGCACCACACAGACTCCTAAGGGCGCAGAATCACCCACACAACAAGAATCTCCTACACCCGAGGAACCAAATCTTCCTGCCTACCGTGGGGTTGCCGAGACGCGTGTGGAAGACACGGAATTTGAGGTTATTGAAGGTCAACACACAAGCTCAACTGAGGGATCAGACCCAGTTTCTCTCAGCAAGGCAGTTGATCACGAACAAGTATCAGTAGAGAAGTCGACAGCCGAACGTTCGAGTTCCCCAGATATTGAATTCATATCTGCCCGAGGCCTCAAAAAGCGGAAAGCTACTCATAACAGCCAAACCATCAAGACAGAGGTCAAGATTGAGACAATCTCGAGTAGTCCGATTGGGCTTGCACGGCTACAATATCTGAACCCGAGTGAAAGCCTCGATCTCGACGACATTGGAGAGAAAGTGGTCACTCCAAAGAAGCAACGAAGGGTGGTTGAGTTGACTCGCCATGTTTCAAGCTCTGTCTCCCTGCCTCCTCTGGCAGCAAGGTGCCGGAATCATACTCAAAACCAAGCTCACAGCAACACAACAGAACAGGAGGAACCTGGACATACATCCCAAGAGGCTCCTGTCCAACGTAGAGATTCAATTCTCCGACCTAGAAGCACCAACAGACAGATCTTACCGAGGACATCCGAGGACAGACCTCCCAAAAAACGTCGAATTGCTAGTGATGAGGCGGTCGGCGAGCTCGTTGAAGATGGTGAAATCTCGGCCGCAGCGACGAAGTCGCGGAGACAAACAACGAATTCTGGTGGTCTCCTGGATGGCCTTCTGGCAAGACCATCACCGCCAAAGCAAGTCCTCAACCCGCGCCTCGATTATGCTAGTGATAAACCGCCGCGTCCTGCAAGAACGCCCGTGACTTCTAGTCTTGCTCGTGAGCTTCAGAATCATCCCCAAGACACATATGACCAGATCATCAAATCAACGACCGCGAGGCTCAAGGAGTACTTTTCGTCTTCGTCGAGGCGCTTGGGACGAGAATCTGCAGAAACCTCAAGGCCATCGTCCGAAGGCTCTTCTCATAGTAGCTCTGCCGAACCAATATTGCCCTCATCTAGGACCTCTTTGAGGGAATCTGCTGATCCGTCCAGACCAACGTCAAAGGGCACATCAAGAGGCTCTGCAGAACCGACGAGGCCAACTTCGAGGTCTATAGCGAGAGTAGAAGTTCCGAATAAGCTTGTTCCGACACACAACCTGATTCGCTATCCACTAAAACACACGTTACGAAAGCCATCATCAGAAACTGACGAGCCCAATATCCTTCCGCCGAAGCGACCACCCATCACGTCCTCGTACTTTACGAAAGCGTCTCCACGAACACCTGCGGAAGCCTCTCGACCAAATTCCCGACAATCTGCTGTGTCCAGCAAAAGTGCAACAACCAAAATCCGCCGCTCTCGTAATGGCGACGGCTCAGACTGGGAGATAGATCCGGATCAAGAACCCTTACGAATCAGGCCAGTTGGTAGACTGAAGCTCGGCGATTTCAAAGTCAACCCAAATTACAATCAAGGCTATGACTACGCTTTCAACGAAGTTGTTCGAGGCCGGGAAGCACGCCAATGCCTGCAAGGATGTACGAAGCCCGAATGTTGCGGTCGCAAGTTTCGCGTTCTTGCAGAAATGAACCGTGAGGCTGCCGGCCCACCAACATTGTCGCAGGAGGAGGCAGATGAGATGCTGCTTGATGAGTACTTAGGTGACAACGCTTACAAGATTCGCAACATGAGCAAGGAGGAGAAAGAAGAGCTGATTATTCAGGCAAAGACGAGAGACATGGCGAACAAGTTTGGGAGGCATAGGCATGCGTATGAGAGGAGAACTAGCCCGCCTGGGTTCTGGAGAGCGGACTTCCCAACGACTCAGGAAGAGAGGGAGGATCGTGAGAAGGCGCACGAGATAGCAAGGAGTGCCGTTGAGGAGAGGTACAAGGAAGCCATGAGACCTAACGGCAGATTTATTTTTCGAGATGAATAATTGCGGGTATAGGAGTTCATTATTTTGAGATGGTGCATTGCATGGGACATGGAAAGGGCTGAGAATGGGAATAAGCATTTGCATTGCTGGAAGCACTGATGGACAGCGGGCTGCATTGCTACACCTGCCTGGACATCTTTGGGGTTGCTGTAATATGAAGTTGTAGAGGAATTTTCAGAGATAGATCAAAATATATCCATTAGCGTCGGACACCGTATCAAGGAGGACTGAAAAAATAACCTTCTTACAGCCTTCAACGAAGTCGCAGTTAGAACTGAAGATGAGAGAGACCCAAACTTAAGAAGTTGGTAACAAACTAAAGCCGAGACAAGTTTCTGGGGCTGATATTTGAATTCGAGCCGGGCATGTCTATTTGTCTTGCGAAATGAAACCTTACTTTCAGGAGAGATATTTCAAGATGTGGCTGTGCACAAAACCACGCTAAAATCACGAGGCGGCGGGATGAACGGCAACTATCATGACAACGGCAATTTGACTCCTCTAATTCCATCCACATCATCACAACGAGACCAGCCACCGGATAGAACCGGTCCATGATCTCGAAATACCTTCAAGATGGTAGACCAAACACCCGGAATGACGCACGAGGACTCGATTGGCTCGCAGGACCCGCATAACCAGGAGGAAGAGAAGAAGACGAAGAGCAGGAGGCCAGCAAGTGAGGAAATCCCGGATGCTTTGCGTATGGAGAGGATGTGGAACTGACCTTTGGATCCTTTCTCCAGATACTGCGTTCCGCCAACAGCGATTAAAGGCCTGGCAGTAAGTGTCATCTTTCGAAGACTGCACAACCTCAGCTTACACGGACTGCAGACCGATTCTCACACCGAAAACCGTCCTCCCATTATTCTTCGCCATCGGCATCATATTTGCGCCCATCGGAGGAGGATTATTATTTGCCAGCGCGCAGGTCAGTAGCTTGGGAAACGATGCGGAGGCGGCGGAGACGGGACATTTCAATGCTGACATGGATATCGCAGGTCCAAGAAATCATCCTAGACTACTCAAGATGTTACCTCGACGCTCCAGAGTTTCCTGCCGACGCGGAAACAATGCCTGGCAATCTAGTCACATCGCATTTCAACAATAAAAACCATGCACGGGACGACGCCCCGCAATGGGTGAGAAGAGCCATCAATGTTACCTACGGGCCGGATGATCCTCTTGTTGGCTCAGGACCCGTCCCGGCTACGCGCTGCACCATCACCTTCTCGATTCCAGCAAACATGACACCCCCAGTCCTCTTCTACTACCGCCTCACAAACTTCTACCAAAACCACAGGCGATACGCGAAGTCCTTCAACACCGCCCAACTCTCTGGAACAGCCGTCTCCGCTGGCGACGTCCACAATAGTGACTGCACGCCTCTGACAACTGTGACTGAAAATGGTGTCCAGAAACCCTACTACCCTTGCGGTCTCGCTCCAAACTCCGTCTTCAATGATACGTTCTATTCCCCGGTCCTCCTGAACGTTGAAGGCGGTAACGCGGACAACAGCACTTATGTGATGCAGAACACCTCTAATATATCTTGGGAGAGCGACAAAAAGCTCTACGGCCAAAGCAAGTACAACTGGTCCGAGGTTGCCGTACCACCAAATTGGGAGAGGAGATACCCGAACGGCTACAGCGATGCTTACCACCCGGATCTTGTGAATGACGAGCAGTTCCAGGTCTGGATGCGTCTTGCAGGCCTCCCAACTTTCAGCAAGCTTACGCAGCGCAACGATACCGCGACTATGACCTCAGGACGATACTCAGTCGATATTGACCACCGTACGTTCCCTCCCCTTCTCCCCTCTTCATCCTCAACCACCAAACTAATTCCCTTCCTCCAGATTTCAACGTAACCGAATACGGCGGCACAAAGTCCATTATCATCTCCACTCGAACCGTAATGGGCGGTAAGAACCCCTTCCTCGGCATCGCCTACGTGGTCGTCGGTGGCATCTGCATCGTGCTCGGCGCGCTCTTCACCGTCACGCACCTCATCAAACCCCGAAAGCTCGGCGACCACACGTACCTGAGCTGGAACAACGAGGCGCCCAGCGCGGCTGTGCATGCTAGTGGACGGGATTTGGGCGGTGAGTGATATGCGTAGGTGAGGAACGAGCATGGAGGTAAAAGTTGAAGTTAAATGGATGGAGGAGACGATGTACAACAGCCATCGGTGGCCTTCCTTATTACGGGATCACGCTTTCATTGTAGTCCCATTTCCATTGTGTTTCCGGCAAAGCGGTCTGGCGTCGTCTTTTCCCTCCTTGGTTGTGGCTGGGTGGAAATTGGGTCTGGTTTGTTTGAATTTAGTATAGCTTAGAATTGTATCAGATGCATTTACGCCACCTGGTTCCCGCGAAGACTGGTTCAATGCTTCGTGTGGACCATCACCACCAAGAGATGAACCCTGCTCTGAGGAGCAGCATGTGCCTATCCCGGAGAGCGAACAGTTCTTGATTCAGATTCCTTAGAGATCATTGTTCAGGGTGGAAAAGGTACAATGGCAGATCAGGGCCACATCGCATGAAGAAGTAGAGTAGGTAATCATCATTTTATTGAGGGCATTGCGTTATCTCCCGAAGCAGACGGCAACCCTCCACTAGATATCTGAAATGCATGCATGCCCATTTTTGCTGAACCTTGACGCCTCGCATCGTTCATCGCACCTATCAAAACACACAGCCGTGAATTCAGTCCCTCAGGCTCGCAATGATCTCTCCGACTCGAGAACAATCTCAGATGCGCAGCCACCCAGAACGGACTGGAGTAAAAGATGAAGTGAAAAGTATCAATTCCTTAGACTCAATGCTTCCTCTTCTTCTTCGGCTTATCATCCTCACTTTGCATTCCGCTCTCCCGATCCTTTCGCTTCGCCTTCTTTTCCAATTCATCCCAATCCTCGCCCTCGCTCTCGCCGTCATCGCTACCATCGTCACTCGCCTCGGCACTAGCATTACTATCAAATTCGCTGTCCTCATCGCTCGACTCCTCGGATGCAGCGAGCTCGCTATCGCTCATCTCAAATGCGGACTCTTCACTCTCTTCCTCTGCATCCTCGTCATCTGTCTCGGTTTGCAAGAAAGACCAGCCCCCATCGACGAAGAATGCATGTGTATCCGCCGTGACAGTCTTCATAATCGTAGGCCAGTTCAAATTCAGCGGTCCTTCCGAGAATGGGATGTTGACGGAATCAAGCCACTCCTTAACGTTTTCGAGAGATTCGACAGGGATGGTGTTGATGTGGTAGGGCGCACGATGGAAATCCTTAAAGACGAACACCATGTCAAAGTTCTTGAGACCAAACTGAACACGTTCGAGATGAGCAATTTCGATGTCCTCGAGAGTGATGACCATGAATGGAGGTTCGGTAAGCTGGACCAGGCAGTCTGTTGATGGCTGGCAGAAAACGCTGGAACGGAATGGGACACCGTTGAATCCAAGTTCGCGGAATGGAACGTCAACGTCGACATTTTCGTTCTTGCCTGCCTCAGCGATCTTCTCGGCGAAAGCCTTGAATTGTCGATCGAGATCTGCACGGCGTCTTCGTTCCTCTTGTTCGGCCTCGAACTCCTCTTCATCGCCATATCTGTACTTTCGCTTTCTGTTTCCCGTCTCATCGAATTGGATATCGGTAGCTTCTCGATAGAATTGAACGTCCTTTGCCTTCTTCTTGCCAATCAAAATTGGGTCCTTCAAATGGACATGGATAATAACAATCAATTCGTGCTGGCAAGGTTGGAAGAAGAGATGCTTGACATTGCTGAAGAGGATATCGACTCGGTGTTGGTGGTTCAAGGGTGATTGGTATCGCAAACCGTTTTGATGGATCTCAACTTTTCCAGGCACACGCTTACCGTCCATTGCAGGGCGAATGAAAACATTGTCCATAACGGCAGGTCGACGATCTGTTGATTATTAGCAGACTTCATAGGGAAAAGACCGGGCAACTTACTTCGGATCTCAATCAGCTTGTCTTGCTCCACTACATCCTCCATCTCCTTCTTCTCCTGTTCTCGCTTCACGGCATCTTTCTTCATGTTACCAATTTGATTGGCAATATCTTGAAGGCGGTCGCCATCATGGGAGCGAAACGTCAAACTTCGCACAAAGTGTGCTGAGGCGTCTTCGAATGGTTGATCGTCCTTCCGACCAACGCCTTGACCTGGGGATAGGAAATTGATTCGGAGGAAAGAAAACTCCCCTTCGTCACTCTTGCTAGCGTTCTTGATGGTTTGGATATGAAATGGAACTGGACGACCCATAATGGGAAGCACCACTGTCGAGTTCTTCTGATCCATAACGATAGCCAAGTCTCGAACTCGAGGCGGAAACTGATTGTCGCGTTTATACGACTCGAAGCGCTTGAACTTCTTGACTGCTGCTCCGTTTTGATCTCCAGTGGCTTCTGCGAAGCGAGCCAGACCTTCCTCTTGCTTCTTCGCTGCGAGCTCCTTTTGATGCTCACGACGCTTTGCCTCTGCACCTTCATCAACATTGGTATTTCGCTCAGCGCGTAATTTTGTTTTTGTGATATTCTTCGTTGCCACAGCACCGACAGTCGAGTCCTTCTTGGATTTTTTGGGAGTCGGCTCGGGCTCTTCATCGTCTTTGAAGAAGAATGAGGTAGCATCCAGGTCCGACGGAGCATCACCAGTAAAAACAATTGGTTCTGAGGGCGAGACACGGACCGTGTCCGAAAGGACCATTGAGTAGACTTTGCTCTTCTTATCTTGCGGGTTGGGGTTGTCGATATCGTTGAATCCAGTGGTAACGCACAAAGTCATCCCGTCCTTCAAAGTTCTGTTGCTTTTGGCGTTCAGAATCAGCGTAGCATCTCTCGTCTCAATACCGATACCTGCGCCGACGTTCTTCATGAAGTGTTTCTCAAGCTCAGGCTTCTTGGTCCTGATCAGTTGAATTGCCTTCGCATAGATGTCCTTGACGTTGGCTCCGTCCCGAATCTCCTTCATGACCAAACCGTGGACTTGGAGAAGGAGCTTATAATTGCTCTCTTGCGACTTGTTCGGGTCGACCAAATATGTGCGCGCAATCAAGGAACAGTACGATTTGTACCGAAGACCCATCGAGGCGATAATGACTCCGGGGTGGAGCAGCTCGTCGTCGACTTGTGCACTCATCTTGAGATCAAACTTTCCGCCACTTTGGATGATCGGGCCGTGTGTCCAATCCAACTGCGTTGCATCGAAATCGGATGGCATCTTCTGTTTACTGGGAAGCTCGACCGATGTCCAGAACTTGGCATCGTCCAGCTTGCTATCAACCTTGTTCGCCAGGGCGCTGTGTTTGACTTTCTTCTCTTCATCCAATACGCTTGACATCTCTTCGACGAAATAAGGGTTCATAAGGGCGATACATGCTTTCGAGGCATTTCGCATAGCCCGCTGTAACTAAGTTAGCATTGCCCAACCAAGAGCATCATTACAACGTACCAACTCATTCTCATCCTTGACTGCTAAGGCTGCAGATGATAAAGCTGTCGAGATATCCACTTCTTCCACATCCTTCGAGGTGCTGCCGTAAATTTTCTTCCACTCGTCAATGAATGGTCCACTCGATGTATCCTTTGGGAGGATGCCGACTTTCTTCTAAATGCGTAGGCTTGTTAGCTCCTTAACCACCAATAGACGGAGATCTGCGGTGACTCACGCCTGCTGCCTTGATTTGAGCAGTGATGTCGGTAAAGAGCTTTTCATTCTGCTCGGCATCTTTGCCTCGGACGAGGACATGGAGAGGAATTTTTCCACCCTTCAAAGGTTCCAGGTGCTTGGCTGGACTGGGTCAGCTTCCTGAGATATACTGTAGATGAGCAGACAATATTATCGTACCTTTCTTCGCCGTTGTGACAATGTAGAGGCCGTCTAAGGTGAGGAGAAAGAGGGTCGCCGGGAATTCGTAGCCCAGCAACCAAAACTGCGAAATACATTAGAAAGAGGCTCTCGCAGACCTCCAGATTCGGGGATACGTACGTGAATGGCATTGTTCTTCTGAAACTGAGCCGCTTCCTCGGTTTTGCCCATCAGTACCAAGATTGAGGAGGCACCATTGAACAGCGCGTCACCACTCCGCTTGTCGGCCTTCCATGCTGCCACAAAATGTGACAGGCGCTCCTGGAACAATGTCTTGTCAATTTTGATCTCTGCCATAGTGGGTTTGACGATGGTGGGTGATGGCAGAGATTGTTCGGGGGGGAGGTGGATGAATGTAGTAACTGAGGAGACGCGATGGTGTAAATTTCGCGCCTGATTGATTGGTTTTGCGGCTGAGGTTCAATGAGCGACCGGAGTTAGCGTGAACCTTCTAGCGGCGAGGCTGCCTGCTCGCCTGGACGCGAAATGCAGAGGACAAAAAAAGCGGTACTTCAATGCTCTGTGTTGACTTGGACATTTGAGAATCTTCGCCTCTGAAAGTCCCTTCGAGTTATGGTACATTCAAGACCTACTGCGTCCTATTGTCCATGAGGCTGTGGAACGTTTAACATCCGTCGCCTTCCAATGTCCAGCTTGACTGGGGCCATTGAGGATTAGTGCCGCTTTTACTTCTGGCTGCCTAGGTGAGTCAGCAGAGTTGAACTTACCACTTCTGGTGTTCGAAGCTTTCATCGTCCAAAGAATGCCCATCGCCCTCTCTCACTTTCACAGAATAGAAAGGACAACCTGGCTGCGAATTGCTTGCAGTGGAAGATACAATTCTCTTCATGCCCATTCTTCGATAGTCCGATGCCAGATTCACAATTCCAAGGATTTTCATGCTAAAACCCTTGAATCTTCAGTTCCTTTTTAGGTTCAGGTTTGTTCTTGATCTAGATTTTAGTTCTTGCTTATCACTTTTAACTCGTTGCTATGCTTAGCTACATATCTTGTCAAATGGTACAATGTCTGAAAGTTCAGGATTGGATCAAAAATATCCTCTGCTACTCGTGCAGCGGATGCAATGCTCCATCACAAATTGCTCTAGCTGTAGAATCAACCCCTCGGGTACAGCCTTGACCCTCAACAGGGGCATTCACAATCGTATCGAGGACCAATGGTCTCTCGACTCTTTCCCTGCATGGTTGGTCTGGCTGTTGCTCTCATAGGTTGAAGGTTAGGAACAAGCCAACCACCTGAATAAATAAATAATTGTCCGACTCTCGTGACTGTCCGACTCCGCCTTTCCTTACTGGTTCCTTGGTCGGTAGTGGCAAGGTGGCCACATGCGAGTTGGCGATAATTTTTTTTGGCGGGTTTCCCGCGAAACCTCAGTCCTCGCGTTGTAGCGAGCCTTACCAAAAATCGCGGACCTACACTCTTTTTAATACATAACCCACAATTTTAGGGTATACTAGATAAGTATCAATATACTAGAAGGCTATATCTAGTACTAATTTCATATGAAAATTTATAACTAGAAATAAAAAGGCGGCTCCAAAATATAGAAAGTGGCCATTGTGCTTATGTGGCCGACTTGCTTTTACCGACCGAGGAATTACGCGAGTTCGACGATCAATGCGCAGATGTAAGATGCCAATTCTTGGCCGAATAAGCACGGCCAGACTCCCTTGTAAGCTTCCTGCGACAACCCCACGATCTCTCCTCTTGTCCTTCTCGGCCTCTAAATACCAGTGCCTCATCCCATACAGCAACAATGGTCAAGACTCCAAGAGACGAGGACAGAAAACGCAAATCCGCTCCAAAGACCAAGACAGGATGCATGACGTGCAAGTAGGTGCATTTTATGCTTCCCAGCAATGAGCTGGCCATGTTCGCGATCCAGAAATCTTTCGAAGGGCCATCCATTAACCGCTGTCTGTATTCTAGGATCCGCCGGGTGAAATGCGGGGAAGAGAAGCCCGAATGCCAGCGGTGCCTCAAGTTTGGTGTCAAATGCGATGGCTACCTTCCACTCTGCAAGGACCTGAAAAGGGCAGCGAGCAATCGCGGCATACCGCCCCGGAACCAGAAACGTTCTGAGATCTCCCCTAACTTCTTGGCATCTCTTTCAGTAGCGTCGCTTGGAACTGAGAAGGAGCAACGGTACTTTGATTTATTTTATGGACAGACAAGCCTCGAGATTATGCCTGCTCATGATTCGTTCACGACAAGACAGATGTTACTCCAAGCATGTTATTCAGACAGTTCAATCAAACACGCAATCATAGCGCTTGGAGCCCTCGACAAGACAGCAGAAATAACGCGCGATTTCAATAAGTTGTCTCTAGACAACTTTCCCAAAGCAGAGAGCATAGCTACCAATGAGCACCACCAGTTTGCTCTGGAAGAGTACACTAAAGCTGTTGCGGATATGCGGAAGGGCAACACATTGAAGGACGTGAGGACTACCTTGCTATCCATTCTTCTAATTTTCATTTTCGAAGCATGGAACGGCAACATGGCCATGGCGGTACGCCAGATCCGAAACGGTGTTCGAATCATCCAGGAATGGAAAGCAACAATTAAGGATGCAGACAAGACTTCAGAGAACATGTCGCCCGCGCCACAGATTGTTGAACATGACCTGATTCGAATCTTCAGTCGACTGGTGATCCAAACGTCATACTTTTATAACCAAGGGTTTACATTTGAAGATCTGCGCACCATCTACGCCAACCAAGGAAGAGAGTATCTTGAATCAATGCCGACAAATTTTGCTACAATCGAGGAATCAGTCCACTACCATCAGGCAATATTCAAGCGAGGTACAATTTTCTTCGCAGCCTTTGTAGCTGAACCACCTCTTCCTGGATCAGACCTTGCCGTCGAGCTAGCTTCTGAAAAAAACTTCACAATCACGAAAACCGCACAATGGCTGAAGGCCTTCGAGCCCTTATTCGATGCCTTCAAATCGGGGTACTCGATGTACGAAGGTCGCCTGGTCCGTAACATCAAGGCGCAAATCATGATCTGCGATGTCATACTATGTACTTGTTTCATGGACCAGACAATTTACGATTCATACAACAACATGTTCTCGGAGATCGTCGATCTACTCGAGCAATCATTGGAGATGCAGCCGGTCTCTGGCAGATCACGACCGACGAACTACAGCCTCGCAGGCCGGGCCGTGTCCACACTGTGGATAACGGGGATCAGATGCCGGGACAAAATTATTCGTCGTAAAGCAATGGAGCTATTGTTGAAATATCCGAGGAGGGAAGGCGTGTGGGATGGACTGTTCAGTGCAAAGATTATGAAATTCGTCATGGATCTCGAAGAACAGTACCTTGAGGATGATTATGTCCCTGGATGGGCAAGGATATCCGCCATCAGATGGGATGCTGATTTGGAAAAGCGTGCAGCGACGTTGATCTGTGAGCAGCGGGTATCTAGTTCATCCGACGAAATCGTAACGAGGACGAGAACTATCATTTGGTGAGAAGAGACTGCGTCGAAGATTCCAACAAAAACAGGTTTCAATCTCTGTGTTCCTTGAAGACCTTCAGTGGATCAAGCCAGCCGATTCACCGAGAATCCGCAATGCCTCGAAATCGTCGACATATCCAGCAACGAACTGGAAAGAGCAATCACTTCAAAAGAAAAAAAGAAAAAAACACTGCGGCAAATTTGCTTACAACAGCTGTTTGTTCGCATTTCTCTCATCTAATCTTCGCGGAGATCTACATTCAGCATCTCGCAACGGATTGCATCAGTTCTTTGTCAACATCAGGCTTTCGCAACCCCCGGTCCTGGTCCTATGCAGACGGCACTCAACACGGGGTAATCGATCAAGGCCTAGAGGTTAAAGGCGCCATTGAAGTATGTCAGAGAACTTTGCTTCGCGCCCTGCCTCTGATTCGAACTGCCGTTGAAATGTAAGCAGCTCTTCAGAGACAGGTCTTGCTCGATCTTTGCTGAATCGCAGGTGGACTTGTCAAAGCCCATTGTCCAACAGGGAATACTCGCGAGCCGCTCTACTGAACCCGATACATCTTCTCTGGAACTCAAATTTCGGACTGGATATCTTCGCGCCAGGCGTTTAGACGCCATATCTGAAGTTTCCTCCCTCGCTGAAAATAGGACACTTGAATTGATGAAAAATGCACGGCAAATCCAGTATACCTGGCTGTACAGCCTTTATAACTGTTAGAGTGGCGCGCCAAGCATCAGCTACTGCTTCCCCGCCACAACGGCTGAGTGGCGAAGCTTGAGTGCTTGTAAATTACCCGATGGTGCTATTTTTGAGGGGAGGAGTGCATGGCGGTGTGAGGCAGTTACATCGCTGAAGCGGCTCGCTTAGCCCCTATTGTGGAGTTCGGCTGAGCCATTGAAGCAGCAAGAATCCTGCAAGATCATCCAACCGCCCAGTCCATGGCCATCGCTTGCATTTTGCTACTAGACAACAGATCTTTCCGCACTTCTGTACAAATTCAAAAACAAGGAGTTTCAAAGTATTATGTATAATAATTATAGGTGAAGGAAGAGAGAGGGGACGGAAGAGCTGAGTACAAGAGTGATCATGGGATAGTTTTCCAGGGAAATGAGACAAACCGGCGCGGAAGTGGAACCCGTTTATGGGCTAGTTTTAGCAAAGCAAATTATCACTGGCACGACAACAGCTGGACGCGGTCAACTATATTCAGCATCTCATCCAGCTTCTACTCAGAACTCTTGTGGAGAAATCTTGCGTTAATAATCGTACAACTTGATTTAGACAGAGCTGGAAACATATCTGTCTTCCAATTCTACTAATATCACTCATTTTTAGATCATATAGACTCCTTGTTGTGAGCTTTTGGAGTGTTCTGATTGAAATTTCCTAAGCGAGTCATTCCATCTCAAAGGGCTCCTGGAGATGGGACTCCGCCAAACACATCTTCTGTAATTTGGTTTAGATATATCTCGCCAATGAGAACACATCGTCCGTTCTCCTTTTTACGCATGAAGAAGGATATAGGGGTTCCATCCAACGCCACAATCAAGTCTCCTCTTCTGACCGCCCCAAGGGCCGAGACCAACTCTCGTCTCTCGTGGGCCGCGTACCCCATCGAATGAATGAATTGAACTCTTCTTTGGGGACCTGAGTCTAATTTCTCTTGACGGTGTACGCCATGATCCAAAACGACCGACCTCATTTTCTTCGCAATCTTCGGAGGTTTCCTCAACTCGGTCCGTGCCAACTGATGTAGCCATTATTGCTGTTCCCCCTTCCTTCTCGAAGTCTATGGTGCTGGCGTGATGGGCAAGCTCTTCGAGTTTCTCCAACCAGTCGTATAAATCATCAAGGGGACAAGTAGGGGACTCTGGAATAGAGAGGAAACTAGGCAGCAAGCACTTGCTGCCTTGTGAGACGGCGGCAATTAGTGGATGTGAACGGCGACATGTTTAAAGACTACTATATGTATGGTCTCTGTGCTATAAGTGATAGCAGCATTGTGTTAAAAGGGTGCAATAACGATCAAGACAACTCTGCTTTTCTGTGTCAAATCTCCTAGAGCGACATGCGGATGTATGGGAGCTCCCTGCACAGCAGTAGGTACAGCTCGAAGCATCGTTGTCGTAGCAGCTATTCGACTATGGAGTGAGGACGGAGAGTCAAAGCGTTGAAACGTTGCGCCGACGCTTGCGTCGTTTCTTGTAGCATCTCGAAGCATCAAGTCATCTGCAAAGAAATTCGACGAGGTCGAGGAGGTCGATAGGTTGGATAAAGGCCGTTAAGGCTTGGTGTTGTATGCAGGAGACGTCGAGTTATTTGCAAGAGGTCCTGCGGTCGCAGAGTGGAATTCTTGAGCCGTGATATGGTCGAGGCGAAAATGAAGTGTTGACGGTGAGGCCGGGTAAGGACGCAGATGGGGTCCGAGCGAAGGCGGACGTTCAACACTGTATCGGAAGAACAATAGATCGCTGCAAAGCCCAACGCCGGACGGCAGGATTTAGGCCGGGAAGTTGTTGGCTTGTATCGGGGGGTGCTTTGACTTTGAGTTGTTATTGTATCACGGATGGGGATGTGCTGGCGGGAAAAAGGGACGCAATTCGATGAAGAGCGAGTAAGTATTTGTCAAACGTGACACTCGAACCCCTGAGGTGTTGCTGAGGGTGTTTGGTCGTCTGCCAATGGAGATGGAGGCGGAAGGACTGGAAGAGATGATCGATTTGGGAAAAGGAAGTTTGCATTTGTTTAGAAATGTACCTGTCGGCTCCTAGTCTTGTTACTTGGGAAGAGCGACGCTCGAGTGGGAAAAGGACTTGAAGAGCGAAGAAGAGCGGCGAGTTTCAGTTTTGTGGCAGTTAGCCAGGACAAGGCTCTTGCGTTAACTGATCTGCGGAGAGTGTTCGGTAAGCAGGTGAGGAAGGAAATGACTTGTAAGTCGCAACTTGGTGAAATATTTTGGCTTGATCGAAGCTTTGTTTCGAATTCCGGTGGACTTCGGAAATGTTCGTAAATTGCTTTGGCGGTAAGAGTCGAAGAAAAGTAGTGGCAGAGATGTTATCAGATTCGAGTGAATGGCTAGGATTACATGGAATATATAGAGTGTTAGGGGCGTCTGCTAACAAACGTGGGTGTGTGCTGCGGATGGAAGTGTAAAAGTTTTAGACTCAAACGAGCCTCTGTTGCGAGAAAGGTCAGTCGGGGAGGAGAGGCAACAGAGAGTGAATGTAAATACCTGCTAGCACTCTCCTTCCCGAATAGCCCAAGCCCCACATGAGGGGATTATAGATCACCCAGGAGTCCAAGCAGAGCGAGCACGAGCAAAGTCGATAAATGGAGTGGCAGGAAACATATCTTGAGATGCTGGGCTTCCACAGAGCGCTATCGAGTCTGGTGATTGGCCTGCCCTGAGTGCGAAAATTGTTGAGGAAAAAGATTTTCTATAGCGTCAGCAGCAGAAAGAGTTCAGTCAAGAGCAGGGTATTCTAGGTTCAAAGTCATTCATTTATTCTCCTGGAACTCTGTCTGCTACACCTGAGATCATCGCATCCATCGAATCAAGATGTGTCCATTTATTCGTCCGTCGTAGCCGCATGAATCTGATGCCCTTCTATCCGTGGAGAGAAAAGCAGCAATCATCCTCGTAACTTCTCCGTCCATTCGTGTAAAGAATTCTCCGCTTCTTTCTCGCAGAAAGATCAAAAGCAAAATGAAGAAAGACATGATGCTTTTTGTGGTGTTGTTCAAGAGAGAAGAAACGGTGCCCAGAGCCAACCAGTCCAGCCGTCTAGAATAGCCAGGAGCTCACCAGAGTAAAGGAAAACAAGGAAACGAAACGCAAACGCAACGCAGCCAAACTCCAGGGGAGCAGGATACTCTTTTGTGGGGCGGTGAAAATCAAGGGGGAACAAAGTGCAGGGCAAGGTACAATTATACAAAGAAGGCCGGCCGTATGTCTTTTTTGTCTGGTGAAAGCTTTTTTCCATCCCCAAATCCTCAAATCAACAGAAGTTGTGTCTGCAAGCCACCCTTTCAAAATGCCCGGGGTATGTTGGTATACCGTTCAATCGTGAAACGTAACGTATTGCATGCATGGCGTCTTTCTCGGAAGTGTAGAATCATTCGTTCGCGCTCGTATCGAAAATCCGTCGGTCCTCATTGTAAATATTGTGTAAGCAAGAGCTTAGTTCGGGCATTGAGCCTGAACGTGGCCGGGTTGCTTGCACTTGTAGCAAGTGCGCTCGCTGCTTGTCTCAGAGGGGCAGTCTCGTGAGAGATGACCGACTTCACCACAGTTGTAGCACTTCTGGCCCTGGGTGCAGTCACCTGATTTTGTCAGAAACGTTGAAACGAAGTTGAAGTCGTGACTTACGAGACATGTGACCGTATCCTCCGCAGGAGTAGCAAGTCTGGCCACCTTGACGTCCGCCATATCCACCACCGCCACCACCGTATCCTTGACCGCCGCCAAATCCACCGCCTTGGCCACCGTATCCACCAGCCTCGGGGCAGTTACGAGCAATGTGACCGATCTTTGAGCACTGAGGGGCAAGTCAGAGGTATCCAGGAAGTTTCAAAGCAAAATGCCGGACCTTGTAGCACTCTTGGCTTCCACCGCCGCCACCGGAAGAGAATCCACCACCACCACCACCACCACCACCACCACGGCCAGCACCCTCGCTAGCTGGGTTGGTGCAGTCACGCGAGATGTGACCGGGTTGGCCGCACTTGTAGCAAGTCTTGTCCTTGGGACCCTCGGGGCATTCGCGGCCTTTGAATTTGTCAACACTAACGCAGGAAATGGGGGTGGGGGTCAAAGCATACTCATGTGTCCTTCGCCTATAATTTGGTATTGATGTCAGTCTCGTGCGCTTTGCTATATTGGACGATTGACGACTCACCACCGCAGTTATAGCTAAGATAAGTTAGCAGAGAAATGGGAAGAGGACTTAGAAAAACTCACCACTTGGACGGGCCACGAGTTGGGCAATCACGAGCCTGCAGTTCAAGTCAGCATGAAAAGATTGAGTGAGTCGAGCTGGGTATTGGTCGTACTTGGTGAGAAGCATCGCCACCTAGATTCCAATAGTCAGCTCAGTTCAGATCTCGTGGTTGCTCTTCTCTTAATGGGTGACAATATGGATAATTGGCGTCGCGGATTGATATCGTTCCCGTCTGCTCACTCTGCACGGTTCGCCAAGTTCTGCTTCAAGGCTTGCTAACGGGGGCCAGCCATTGGCCAGATAATTTGGTAGCATGCAGATTGCGTTGGGATACTTCCAAATTCCGCAGACTGTTGTGTAGGGCTCAATAGAGCGTGACCGGAGAAGATCCCCTCCTTACAAGAGCTCGAAGTGAGGGATTGCGTTGAGGAACGAAGGCGAGAGCGCGAGCTCACTCACAGTTGTAGCAGCCGCGGCCTTGGGGAGCAGCACCGTAAGAATCCATGCTTTTGGTTGAAGGAGTGTTTCTGCAGAGGAGGCGGATGTTAGCTTGAGCTCGCAGATGCAAAATTCGAGTGGGAAAGAGGGTGCGGAGGTGTTTTGTCGCTGAAGGTGAGGTGATGGTGGGGTCAAAAGAGGGACGGTGAAGGTGCCGCGCCGCGCCACGTACAGGTTTTTTCTCGAGGAAGAGATCGAAAGAGGCACTGCACAGACGTACAGCTAAAGAGATCGAAGAAGAAGATCGAACCGGCACGAGTCGGCGGTTCTGGGGAAGAAGGTTGTCGGTGCGAAGAGGAGGGTGCAGAATCTTGGATCGAAGGGGAAGAAAGTTCTTGAGCATAAAAAAGTTCGGCTCTGGGTCTGCATTGTGTGGCCAAGCTAGCGCGCCGATTGATTTAGCGACCCCGTCAGACCGTCACCGATACCGATCTTGGCTGGGGGGGCGGAAGGGGGGAGGAAGGAGGGAGGGAGGAAGGGGAGCGGTCGACGGGACAGGGGTTGCGGGCCAGTCCAGTCAACATCGTGGCGCAGTGGGGTACGGACGAGCAACGAGCAACGAGCAACGAGCGACGAGCATGGACTCTGTTGTGCTGTAGGAGTACTAGTACTGTAGTTCTACGGAGTAGTGGCCTGTTGCCAACCTGCTTGACGTGCTGGAGGGCCGCTTCAATACTTCACGGTCCGGCAGGGCAGGGCAGGGCAGACCCCCAGACGAATCGCAGTGACTGCACTGCACCAGGGGCGGCGTGGGCGGCCTGCTAAGTTGCTAACGGTGCCGGTGCGAATGACGGGCAGGCTGGGCTGGTCAGCAATATCTGGACTGTACAGTACAGTACAGTAACCTTACGGCAGAACTGCAGTGCAGTATCTGCGCACTGAGGAGCCGAGGGGGCACAAAAAGGCAGCGCTCCTACTGGATGCCACCAGCTGCCATTAACTGCCACCAACGCCCCGGCCGGCGCAGACCTCGAGCCCTCGACAGGCTGGATCTGCTGCCTTTGACACGGGTGTTCCGGGCGCTTCGAGTCGCCAGTCGCGAGGAATAGGAACAGGAAAGGTGCCAGATCGAATGGTCGAATGGTCGAATGGTCGAAGCCCGCGAAGCTCGATGGACGCCGTTTCAGCACCAGGTCCGAAGGTCCGGGCCAGCGTAATTGCAGACTGCTCGACTTGCCCTTGTGGCCCCTTTCACGCCTCTTTTCAGGCTTGGAGTATATCGGGCCTTTGGTCGTTCGTCCTGCACCCGTGAGCCTCCAGCAGCCCTCCAGCAGCCCTCGCTCAGCCCTCCCATCCCGCGTCAATCATCAGCCAGCGCACGGCACGCCGGCGGTAGGAGGTGTCACATAGCACCGCATGCACTTCTCGATTTCCATCGCTCTGAGAGTTCGGTATCGACGAGGATCTTGATGCTTGTGGAACTTCATCTTACAGCGCCGTCAACATAACCGCGGTCTCTCGCAGGCTGAAAGCTCGCCCTACATCCCGCCAGCGTTGCCTGGGCCCAGATTCGACTTCCACGGCAGTGCAGGACCGCTTCAATTTCGATAGTGAGCTTCAAAGCTGGTGGGTGATCAATGAGCAGAACCGTGGTGCTGCTTCGGATCGACCCAGCCTGTGCCGTGGCTTGATTATTGCCTCGCGGTCAGATTCCACGATTTCGTGGTCGATATCTCGAAATTTTGGACTGGGACTCGATGCGGCTGACCGCAGATGGTCTGTGGGGGTGGACACATTCGATATTGGGAGCATGACGGTCCGGCAGCCTTCCGTCTCCGGCCAACGCCTGTCACCTCTATGGGAATAGCAGGATAATCTATCGTTGGGCAATTCAGGAGATACTTCTAGATGTACAACTTCCGCTGCCTTCACCTGCGTGTGGGCCAGGGACTGGTTGTTCGAATGGGACCTATCAGATGTGTCGAGGATATATCATGCAGTTACACAGTACTAGATCGTTCCAATTTCCGTTAAGGGGATATCTGGTTATTAGTATATCATGCTTTTGCTTTCTACTGGCAATGGCGGTCATCGATAGCACTGCTCGGCTTCGCTTCGGGTGATTTCGGATCACGTGTCCGGCACTTTTCCGGTCATTTCCTCTCCTCTGTCTGACCTAAGCAAATACGGAACTTCCTTTATTTGATGGTATGCATCTTTCTCCAAGGACCGATATATCTTGTCTGTCAAGGTATTGTGTCCTCAAGACAAGACTCCTTGGATCTTTGGACATTTGCCCGAGTCCAACTTCTTTTATTTCCCAGTTTACGCTCTTCTTCGATCGTACGGCATCGACGACCGCGAACTCAGAACTCCGATAAATATCTTGCTGTCAAGATTACAAAGTAAGGCATGTCATCGATGCCAAGATTCCTGATACCTCTACTCTCGAGGCAACTGCCGAATCCGATCGTGCCGGTTAAATGATCGATGTCACCCCCCTCCACCGAACGCTCTTCAACCCTCGTCGAGTGAAGTGTTGGGTCTGAAGAATCCATTCCCGATTGTAGCAGTTACGGCATGCCATCATTCCAGTCAAATCTACTCCCCAACTTCCTCGCCCATTGCCTCCACTTCCTCGAATCTTAGAGACACTTCTGCTTTCCTTCTTCGCAACAATGACAACACAGCTACCCATACTTGTTTCACGGCCAGAAAGGCTCGTCCCGTCCCAGCCTGGAGCACCAAACAGCGCGGTCCAGCTTCGCCGGTACACTTGATCAAATTGTACATTGCCTGAAGCAACGCAGAATTCACGAGGTGGAGCACGCCCTCTACAAAGGAGTCTAACCTTTAATCTTACCATTGAAACTGTATCTTGACGCTAATTTGTTGTGCCTGAATTAGTTTTGCATCGAAGCCATGTCCTTGCACCGAACATCTCTCTGCCGAAGACGTAAACAGGCTTATTACACATGCCGACGTTACAACATAATCGATCGCTAGTAGCTTCGCCGAATAAACGAAACTGCTCAAATATATTGCAGCTCGGACAAAGGCCTGGCGGAGACCGCCTTCGCAATTACAGGCCTTGAAAGGCTGATCGACGGCGAATACTCCTTCGAGCAAGAATAAGGTGATTACCTTGCGAGCGATCGAATTGTTATTTTCGTCGAATTCAAATGCCCCTCTTCTTTTCTTCAGCCCACAGCTTTTACTCTTCTCACACCGACGGCAGAGTGTGCCCTCCAGTCAAATTATGCAAATCAACCTCTCAAGTCGTTCGAAGACGTCGCCTGCTGAACTACGATTGAGCAACTTCGCAATACAAGTGTGATAATTCAAGACTGGAACACGTCTTGCAGAACCGCTCGGCCGAGGGCCCTCTGCGCTGCCGACTTTTGGCATTGCTACCTTTCTATGAACTACCAGATCCCTGCAACGCGATGGCTCCAACCTTGTTCCGCAGCTATTCGGTCACTGAGACAAACACTTCAGCCGTTTGGAGTGCCACATTTCCAAGAACAGGAAGGCGACAAACAGTTTTCCATCCGCGTCAGTCGCTGATGCTACCGATACACAAAAACACCGAGTACTCGCTCTGATATCGATGCAGGGGAACGGCCTCGAATCAGCGGTCAATGCTAAGATAATGCTACCATCAGCAGCCAGTTTATCTAATGATATAGCTCACGGCAGCTAGCCGCAGCTCTCCTTGCTCAATTTCAAATTCTGCAATAGCACGAAGAAGCCATTCTCCATGAGAAACTTTGTACAAGGGTCTCCTCAATGTGTCTCGAACAACACGACTCCGTTCCACTTCACCAGCCCTCCACATGGTATCAACAAGCAAATCATTTGTAAAGACACGCCAGAGCCTCTCTAGTGGGTCCGCTCAAGTTTGTGTCCGAGAATTTTGGCTCTTCACTCATCCACGTTGTGGACTCGGGAATGATAATGACTGCTCTTCAATATCAATTAGCGCTGTATAGTGCCTTCAATCTTCCTGGCTGTCAATTTGTTACAAGGTCGGCTTACCGTGGGCATTAATCCCAAGCACGGTCAACAAGGGGGGTATTGCCAGACTATAGGAATTAGCAGACAAATTTTTCGAGCATGCTATTAGCCATACGGTTTGGTGATGTAGCCAAAGAGCGAGGGATCCTACCCTATCGCCAAGTTTGTTCTAGTTTCGCTCTTTCATATCGTTGCCTAGAAGTGCTCTCGTTCTTTTCATTCGCTCCTACTGCAATGATTTTGTTGCAGATCGCACGTAAATGCTGAAATCGGACCTAGAGTATTAAGGCTTTCCCGATTTCTAAGTTGAGGTGATTTTGACATCTAAATGAATCACTCTGCGGCCGCTCTACCAATTTTTTTTAACACCTGCATCTTTGGCTACAATTCGACATCAGCTAACGACAGCTTGGTCTCCTCCTTTCTTCTAGTCCATGCTTAGGCTTAGATGAAAGAGCTTTCTTTCTTGCACATAGCAGTTCTACAAGTGCAACCTTTCCCTTCCCTTCGCTCTGCCCTTCACTGTTAGCGGAAAGGGGTTTCAGGTTTCAATCAACCTGATACTAGGTTTGCCTCCTCAAATCTCCCTTGTCTCCACATAAACTCTGGTAGCTGTTCTCTCTTCTTCCTCTTGCTTGTGATATACTGCGTGTTTTCTCCTGGATCTAGAACCGATGGGGCTTCACCTGGGCAACAGAGGTACTGGTACCCCCTTTTAGCTTTCAAGTTCAAAGTCCTTAGAGACTACTAAATGTCACTTTTTTGAAAAAAATAATTTATATAACAAATCAACAAGTACCTCACACGGTTCAAGTATATTGTCCCCTTCTTAGAGAGCGATATTGCCCAGCTCGATGACTGCATGGTATTGCGTGAATCACAACTCGGAAACTGGCTTCAGCCACATCACATCACATGATATTTCTACTCCTCGGCTCAGTGATGTACCTCTCCCACCATTTGATGCAGCCACCCAAATGACGCCGCCCGGACTACTGCCGCATGATTACAGGGGTGTGTACTTTGATGAGCAACTCGGAAGAATCTCGAAATGTTGACCTGGACGCGAAGAGCGACGCGACAGAATTTCAACAAAGCAAACGACCCACCGAACACCATCCTTCACGACCACTTTCCACCCCCTATTCCGCTCTGAACATACATCTTGCTCACGACGCCAACGAATCTTTGATAGAAAAGTGCGGACAGGGGGAAGTGGAGGCTCCCGATCAGGTAAATTGGGAGGATCGGTACACTCAGCATTTTCCTTCTCCCCTGGACTGGGCACGCACAACGAACGACACCTGGCACGATCTTTATGACTGAATGAAAGGGGGTGAGGACTCGATGATTCGGCTACGAAATCGCGATTCCGCACACCGCTCGAGTCGATATTTGGATACGGAATACTGGTTTGGGATCGAGAGCCTTGTGGAAGAGGTGTAGCCTGGCCTGGGGATAACTGCTGGTGGGCAGCGTGCATCACATACACGCAAAGATGGCACCGGCAGGTGGAGGGAACATCAAGGTGGTGGTGCGAGTGCGGCCTTTCAATGGCAGAGGTGTGTCTCCTCCCTCCCCATCCCTCCTAGCCTCGAGGCACCTGCTAAATAAGTGCAGAACTTGACCGCGGAGCAAAATGTATCGTGCAGATGAAAGATGCGCAGACGATCCTGGTCCCGCCTCCAGAAGCAGAAGAGCGCATGCGCTCCGGGAAAGGCGGCGCCAAAGATCTAGGACAGAAGGTCTTCGCGTTCGACAAATCGTACTGGTCGTTCGATCGTTCCGACCCTCATTATGCGGGGCAAGACAACCTTCACCACGACCTGGGAAAGCCTTTACTCGATAATGCGTTCCAGGGGTACAATAACTGTATTTTTGCCTACGGGCAAACGGGGTCTGGAAAATCGTATTCGATGATGGGGTATGGTTCCGAAGCGGGTGTCATCCCTAAGATTTGCCAGGATATGTTTGAACGGATTACGGCGATGCAGGAGGATAAGCATTTGCGGTGTACGGTCGAAGTCTCGTATCTAGAAATCTACAACGAGCGAGTTAGGGATCTGCTGAATCCGAGCACGAAAGGGAATCTCAAAGTGCGCGAACATCCCTCGACGGGGCCGTATGTCGAGGATCTAGCCAAATTGGTGGTGAGCAGCTTCAATGAGATTGAGCACCTGATGGATGAGGGGAATAAGGCCAGGACCGTGGCGGCCACGAATATGAATGAGACGAGTTCGAGGAGTCATGCGGTGTTTACTCTTACCCTTACCCAGAAAAGACATGACGTCGAAACCAACATGGCGCTGGAGAAGGTGGCCAAGATTTCACTTGTAGATCTTGCGGGCTCAGAAAGAGCGACGAGCACGGGTGCCACCGGCGCCAGGTTGAAGGAAGGCGCGGAGATTAATCGCTCGCTGTCGACGCTGGGGAGAGTCATTGCTGCGTTGGCCGACTTGTCGGATGGGAAGAAGAAGAAGACTGGGAAAGGGGCAGGCCAGGTGCCGTATCGAGACAGTGTGTTGACTTGGCTTCTGAAGGACTCGTTGGGTGGAAACAGCATGACGGCTATGATTGCTGCTATCAGTCCGGCGGATATCAATTTTGACGAGACCCTTAGTACACTGCGGTATGCGGACAGTGCGAAGAGGATCAAGAATCATGCTGTGGTTAACGAGGACGCGAACGCTCGGATGATCAGGGAACTGAAGGAAGAGCTGGCGTCTCTGAGGAGTAAGCTCAGTGGAGGTGGTGGTGCTACTGAAGAGGTGTATGCTGAAGGCACACCGCTGTCTCAACAAATGGTCAGTATCGTGCAGCCGGACGGCACGATCAAGAAAGTTTCAAAGGCAGAAATTGCAGAGCAACTCAGCCAGAGCGAGAAGCTGTACACGGACCTCAACCAAACCTGGGAGCAGAAATTGGCCAAGACGGAAGAGATTCACAAAGAGCGAGAAGCAGCTTTGGAGGAACTTGGAATCAGTATTGAGAAGGGATTCGTGGGCTTGCATACGCCGAAGAAGATGCCGCATTTGGTCAACTTATCAGATGATCCTTTACTGGCTGAATGTTTGGTCTACAACCTCAAGCCAGGGACAACGACTGTTGGCAACGTCGACGGCGACCACGCTCACATGGCAGAGATCCGACTAAACGGTAGCAGAATCCTTCACGAGCACTGCACATTCGAAAACGTCGACAACATCGTCACTCTTGTGCCGAAAGAAGGTGCAGCAGTAATGGTCAACGGAAAGCGAATTATGGAACCAAAACGCTTACGAAGTGGCTATCGAGTAATCCTCGGAGACTTTCACATCTTCCGCTTCAATCACCCCATGGAAGCGCGAGCAGAACGAGCAGAGCAAAGTTCCCTCCGACACTCCATCATCGCTAGCCAAATGGGAGAGTTCGAAAAAGTCTCACCCTCACCTAGTCCCCGACCAGGCCACGAGCGAACATTCAGCAAAGCAGTATCGGAAGCAGAATGGGAAGGCAGCCGCCCCGAATCACCGATGCCATTCCAGCGAGGCCGGGACTCCGACTGGTCGTTCGCACGACGAGAAGCAGCTGGCGCTATTCTCGGCACTGACCAGAAGATCGCCGGCCTTACAGATGAGGAGCTCAATATCCTGTTCGAGGATGTGCAACGAGCAAGAGCGGAGCGAGCGGGCCAGAATATCGATGATGATTTGGATTCAAATACGAGTTATCCCATTCGAGAGAAGTATATGTCGAATGGGACCTTGGATAACTTTTCGTTGGATACGGCGCTGACGATGCCAAGTACGCCGAAGCAGGGCGAGGTGGAGGACAAGATGAGGGAGGTGAGGGAAGAGATGCAGGTTCAGCTTGACAAGCAGAAGGAGGAGTATCAGGATCAACTCAAGTCTGCTGAAGCCGCCAATGTTGAGGTCGAGGAGATCAAGAAGGAGAAGGCGAGGATGGAGGAGAGCTTGAGGGAGGTCAAGGCGGAGATGATGAGGCAGCTGGATGCGCAGAGAAAAGAATTTGAGGAAAAACTGCAGCAGATGGCGCCTAGGTCGAGCTCTTCTGATGGTCCAATTCCGCTTACCGAGCAGGAGATTGCCATTGCATCGAAAGTCGTCGAGCACTGGCAAGGTCGAAATTATGTCAGGATGGCAGAAGCTATCTTGCAATATGCTGCGCCCCTGAAAGAAGCCCAGGTCATGAGCCAAGAGATGGATGAGAGCGTCGTCTTCCAATTTACCATTGTCGATATTGGGCATGATATATGCTCGTCATACGATATGGTCTTGAACGGCATTTCAGGCGAAGGCGACGATTTTTTCCTCGAGGATGCCAAGAAACCTTGTGTCGGCGTTCGAGTTATCGATTACCGAAACAGTGTTGTCCATCTGTGGAGCTTGGAGAAACTACAAGATCGTGTCAGGCTTATGAGGCAGATGCATCAGTACATGGATCGTCCGGAATACTTGAAGCATTTCCGCCTTGACAATCCTTTCATGGAGACTTGCATGCCGCAGTATACTCATGTCGGCGACGTTGATGTGCCCTTGGCCGCTGTTTTCGAAAGCAGAGTCCAAGACTTCAGTCTTGATGTCTTGTCACCGTATACATCCCACGCCATTGGTATGATCAAGCTGTCTTTGGAGCCTTCATCGGCAAGAGCGCCTTCGAGTACACTAAAATTCAACGTCGTCGTGCACGAGTTGGTTGGCTTTGCCGAGCGAGAGGGAACCGAAGTCCACGCTCAGCTCTTCATTCCAGGCATCTCAGAAGAAGGCGGAATCACGACAACGCAGATGATCAAAGACTTCGATGAGGGACCAGTTCGATTTGAGAGTGTTCACAGCATGAGTGTTCCAATGTTCGGGCCTACCGATGTCTCACTTCGAGTCGCCATCTTCGCCAAAGTCTCCTCGATGCACCTAGACAAGCTGCTCAGCTGGGACGATATGCGAGACAGCATGCCTCGGCCTCAAAAGCGCAAGAATGCGCGGATCTCGGAATCTCAGTTCTATATGGAAGAGAAGCATGATGTCTTTGCAAGGATACAGATTCTCGAGCTCACTGAGAACGGAGACTATCTTCCTGTAGAAGTCATCCAGACCACCGATTTGGATAAGGGATCATACCAGCTCCATCAAGGTCTGCAACGTCGAATCGTTGTCGACCTGACTCACAGCTCTGGTGAAGCTCTTCCCTGGCAAGACGTCTCCGGTCTTCGAGTAGGGCGAATTCAACTCGTTGACCACGTTGGTAAGACCCCTGATCTCGGGTGCCCAACCCCTGAGATTGCCATGAAGCTAGTCTCCAAGCCCGTCGTGAAGCAGAACGCCAACGGCACAACAAACATAACCGTGGTCGGGCAATGGGACTCTTCAGCGCACGCGTCCCTCCTCCTCGACCGCGTCACAGCCGACAAGTACAAGATACAGATGTCACTCCTCTGGGATGTCAGCTCGCCTAAACTCGCCTCGCCAGTAACCTTCTCCATCGACCTCTTCTCCCAGATCCTGTCTCGCTCGTACGTCCGCTCTACGTCGATGTTCGCTTCGCTGTGGCAGAGCCTAAGAATCGTGCACTCTACGAACGGAGTATTCTCGATCTCAGTGAGACCGACGCCTGTGAAAAGAGCAGGCGATCTGTGGCGAATGAACACGCAGAATGATTATGTGAAAGGCGAGGAGGGTCTTATAAATTGGAGTCCGCGGGGTGTAAGCCTTATTCGAGATCATATTGCTGCCAAGCGGCGGAAACATCGACTCGCGGAGATTGAAGCAGCCCAACCTCTCCTAAACAGAATCCCATTTCTTACACCCTCCAAGGCTTCCGCTCCAGTTACAAACGGGACTTCTACCCCACCAGAAGAAGAAGCCTCCGAAAAAGCGATTCCAGACCATGATAAGCAATTGCTGGAGAAGTATTTACAGTTGTGGACCCTCCTCCCCGACCCCATAAACCGCATCCTCACGCCCTCAAACACGGAACCCCCCTCCGTTGCACCATCCACGTCCGCCCCCATCCTCTCTCGACCCTCACTCCTCGCGTCCCTCTCGCTCATCCCAAAGAACCCCACTATCCTCAAAGGCGGATATCTATTAACGCCATCTGTGGATTCAACGCGATGGGTGAGGCGGTTCGTGGAGTTGCGACGGCCGTATCTGTATGTGCATTCTGTGCCTGACGGGGAGGAGGTTGGCATTGTTAGTCTGCGGAACTCGCGAGTCGATTCCCGGCCGGAAATCGCACGACTTCTGCAAAGAAGTGCGAATGGGACACCACCAAGCGGCGGGGGACAAAGGGGCAGGGCAGGGGAAAGGGATGAGGAGACAGTCTTTGCTGTTTATGGGACGGATAACACGTGGCTTTTCAAGACAAGAAGTGAGAGGGAGAAGGTGGAGTGGATTTGGAGGGTTGATCAGAGTTATTTTGGGAGTGCGAGTGGGTCGGGGAGTGAATCGCCGCAGTGAGGAGGCCAGAAACGAGGAAGAAGAGCAACGCAAGTGAGGTGAAGAGGGGGTGGAAACGGGGAAAGGAACAAGGAAGAGATAGCATGGATGGTGTTTGGGCTCTTGAATAATGGTGCTGTATGAGTATGATACCCATGTGCACATATCTATCTATATACCGTTGGATTTCTTTTGTTTTATTAGATAGGATCCAGGACTTGATTAGTCGGGTCGGACATGCAGCTTGGATGGATAGCTAGCTAGCGAAGAGTTGAATGGATATATTCATCCAACTACTTTGGTTTTTGTTGATCTTTTATGTGAGTGATAAGTCAGCAATTGCGAGGGATTTCCATTAGAGATTATAAATAACCTCACCGCGCAACATGGTAGCAAATTATTACACCGAGTAGGTTGAACGCAAGGGTGCGGAGTGAGAATCAAATACTATCAGCTCTCGCCCACAAATCGTGCTGATGTGTCTTGGACAGTCGATATATTGTTCTCGTTTTACATCAGCTGCGTTAGGCTTGCCCTCACTATGGCCAATTATTAGCTATAACTAGAGGAGGATTTGCGCACCTTTTGTGAACGCCTTGAGGCGACAAGGGTGGGACTAAATATTGCGGCATGCCTGACTCAGGGAGCCGTGTTCTCTCAGCAGCTAATGCTACAGGTATAGGCTCCTGCACCTAGACTATCAACCTAACGTCCAGGTTGCCGAAATCTTTCTTATCGATCCTGTTCGAATTCTGGCTCTCCGACATAAACCTAATTCCCGCACCGCAAGTTAGGTATAAGTAGCGCATTTACCTAGCCTATTACTGGCATACCTGTATCACTGAGCACTGCGGCAATGGGTCAGCCAGGGCATACGTTAAGGGGTCCTCTTCTGCCCTTCGAGAAACGGCAATATATTTCCCGCCGTCTCTCTTCTTCCCATCGGCTTTGGCTGTGGAATAGACACTCTTTGAGATACAGTCTGTGATCAAGGATGTGACTGCAGACATGCCTCAATGGACCGTTGCCTCCCGGGAAACTAATCAAAGCAGCACGGTCACCCATACCAATGGCCAGCCTCGAAAAATCCTTGAATGCAGCAACGCTGCACTACACCATGTCAGAACAGATGCAGAGACACTTCTACGAGAATTCGAACACTTCAAAAAATCTAAGCCATAAGGACTCAGGAAGCGGTTTCAGATAATGTGGCATCGGTGCAAATTCGCCCTCAAGGACAGCACAGTCCGCAAACTGATTCAGGTAGTTCGAGGTGCCAAGTCAAACCTCGCACTAGCACTTGAGGCAGCTCTCCTATCGCGCAATGATTCTGGGTAATACTATTACGTTTGGAATTATAACAGATGATGAGAGGCTAATTAGGACATTTATAGCTACAGAGAGACTGGAAAACTCATACAAGTTTTGACAGATCGGATCGTTGAACAGACCGCAACCTTGGATGAACTTCGCGAGACTACTCGATGTCAAAGTTACACCGCGCGATTTATCGCCAGTCCACATACTCGATCTAAAAGTAGGTCCAAAGGCCGCTGTCGGCTCCTCTTTAATAGAGGCAAAAGACCATCTCTAAAGCACAAACCGCTAACATATCGGGGCGGGAGGCTAGAAATTCTGAAATTCACCAAATCCGGTTTCTCAGATGCAGTTGAATGAGGAAGCCGATATTGAGCGTGTGAGTGGCCAATCGTCAACGGGCTACCCACGGTAGAAGATGTCGAGGATGAACCAGATATAGATGAAGCCGTTGCAAATTCTCATTTTATTGATGCTCTTTGGCTCCTCGAACCCTATGATTAGCTGGAGTCGGACTCAGTGCCACGGAGAGTTTTCCACGGTTGTTTCTGCCACTACTCACCCGATGGAAAATGTGATTTACGTCCTCATGATCCCCCCGACCAGGAAGACTTGGATGCTTCCTGGTTGAACTGGAGCCATTTAGAGAGAGCTGCAAGAGCAACTGGACACTTCCTTTGGGAAAATTGGGGGGAGGGGGGAGCGGAAGACATGTAGAGAACCGTGCAAAGGAAGGCTATAGGGCTGACTCCGATTCATTCCGCACCTCAGCATCGAGATTGGGCTCACTATACTTCCTCTGTAGCCAGTGGAACGGGATTTAGATTAATGTAGCCAGTGCGTTCTGTGATATGAAGCAGGCATTTTTCGTTCCAGAGAACATGGAGAAAGAGACTTGATATAAGTCTTTTCAGGAGTCAGATACCGTTTACTCTGGGCTCTGTAGTTTTGGCAGAGGGTTCATTCTTTGTGGGATTACAATGAACAGAAGCTGTAGGTATGCTTTCTAACGACCACAGCGAAGCTCCTTCTTCTGTAACTTTAATACTGTGAGTTTGAACAAACCTAAAATGGAATGATCTGGAATTTCAAATACAAGGGAGTGGTGAGAGCTGCCGGAATTTATTCCTGCCCCAATCAATGTAGATGAGGTTTGAGAGGCAGATTGTCTAAAAGGTTACACTTACTAGCTTCACCCGGGCTTGTATCTAATTATAATACTTTTATATTTGCTCCTGTAATATCTAAGAACACTGTTGAGTGTCATTGATAGCAGAAAAATATGGACGAAAGGAAGTATCAATCCGTCTCTGGAACGTTTGTCTCTGCCGAAAACAAAACATGTCGGGGCGGAAACGGCTTTTCGGTACCGCAGATATCACGCAATGCCGTCTATAAATACGGGCACATGCCCTGCAATTTTCGAATGCAAATCTCTCTCCAGATAAGGCCGTCTTCATCACAATCTTAGAAAATCCACATCTAGGCGATTTCGGTACATGATGGCTCACACTGACATCCCCAATGCACTAGCAAAGATCGAGGCAAGAGAGAAAGATGTGCCCTGGTACGATCCAGAAATTGGAAAGAAGCTGGGAGACTCAGCACGAGAGTTACTGGAGAACTATAGCAGGGTTCCAGCCGCCGAGGTCGAGGATCATGTGTACAGGATTGTGAGAATTCCTTGAGCAAAGTCACCTTCAAAAACGTGCCAGCTAATGTGGTGATAGAGAGACGAAGCTTGGAAAGTCTTTCCCTACCCCTGTATTGGCGGCTTTCGATTTCTTGACTTGTACGTTCAAAGCCATTATAAAATACCACTTTGCAACTTCCAGACCTCACATTAACACTACAGAGCCATTTCCTTCTCCCCCTCCTACCCCACCATCCTCCAGCGCCTCAAGACCGGAAACGAGAACTTCTTCGACCTAGGTTGCTGCTTCGGTCAAGAAATCCGACGTCTAGTCCACGACGGCGCGCCCTCATCCCATCTCTACGGCGCCGACCTGCGCCCAGAGTTCTTCGCCCTAGGCTACAAACTCTTCCGTGGCTCTTCCACCCTACAATCCACCTTCATCGCAGCAGACGTCTTTGACTCCTCGTCTCCAGTAAAGGATCTAGAAGGCAGGATCGATATCTTAGATGCTGGGAGTTTTCTGCATATATTTGATTATGAGCAGCAAGTGAAGGTCTGTAAAAGAATTATAGAGACTTTGAGGGCGAGGAAGGGGAGTGTGGTGCTTGGGAGACAGGTGGGGAATGTGGTTGCTGGGGAGAGGGTGCATAGGACGAATGAGGCACAGAGCATGTTTCGACATAATGAGGAGAGTTTTAGGAAGATGTGGGTTGAGGTTGAGATGATTGAAGTAGAGCGGAGATCCATAAATGAGATTCATGGATCAGATGGGAGAGCTATTAGGTTCTCTGTTTGGAGAGAATAGAGACTCACTCGAGGTAACCAGAGACTCTCAAAGAAGGACATCATGAACAACAAGCCATCAATCTCGTCCCCGCATTGAACTCACCGGCGTTACCCATTATTACCAAATTTTAGCTATTTTTCGCAATTCTCCCCAGCATCAACCCTAATCCAGCAACACCACGCCCCAAATGTCCGAATCTCCCTTCCAATCCCTCCAATGTCTGCCTAGTAGCGTACCGTGAAATCCACACTCCAATGGATAAATAATGGCATCTTACTCTCAAAAGTTCCCAAAAATCCGCGCCTACCGGCCATGTTTCATCCGCACGAACACGCCCAACTTCCTGATCGAGAGAACCCAGCTCTTCCCTATATACCAGCCCCAGGGCGCGGCAGGACAACATGTGATCGAAATCAACTCCATGAACCGCACCTCAGACCCATCCCCTCCCTCCTCTCGAAACTCTATACATTGGGTCCCTTGAGTCAACACTCCTTGTCTCCAACCCGTCCAGTCTCGCACCTGACATCCTCACGTCCTCATTCAAAATGGGCGACGTACTCGATCTCTGGGGAGGAGCGGGGAACGGATTGCTGCTGAACGGCGTGGTTCCCCTTCGTGAAGGCGCTCTGTGGAGCATCGGGCCATGGGTATGTGGATGCAGAGTTTCGGCGCTGCTGAAGTTGCTGCTCAAGATTCCGTGTCTGAGGGTTGTTGAATCTCCGCTTGAGAGCCCTCTTCGTGATGGAGCTCGTGATGGTGGCCTGCTGGATGACGGTCGTGAATTGGCATAGGTGTTTGCGAGCAATGTTTCGGTGCTGCTGAAGCGGCTGATCCCAGCTTCCCGTCCAACATAACACTCCTCCAAGTTGGATGTGGTTTCGTCGACTGCTGGACCATTCGGATCACGATAAGAACTCTCCTCAATGCATCGATACGGGTTCGGATCTAGGGTTTTAGGTCGATGTCCAGCATCAACAGGATGAGGTTGTACTACAACCACTCTCTCATCCAAACATTTGATACAGACCTCATACACAACGTTCGCGCTTCTGTGTTGATACCTATCGTCCGGCCACGCTATCTCAGGCTCCCAACTCCACCTCGGAAAGAAAGAATCCACACTTCCCGCCGTTGCAGAGCTCCACAGACTGGTTTGGCTGGGTTTGTTGCTGATGATGCGGCGATGCGATTCAGTGCTCAGACGATCAGAATACTCTCCTCCCGTTCGAGGGCGGTCCTCATCAACTATTTTCGTGCCCGTAAATGAAGGTGGTTGATACTTCGTTCCTTGCCTTTCGATTTTCATGAAAGGGACAAACAGTAGTCCGACGACGGCGAACATGAGCGAGCAGAGATATGCGCGTTCAAATGGCAGGTTCACGTCTTCTCTCCCTTTCGGAGTTTGTGCGACGCATTCATAGACTGCGGCCGAGATGGCCAGGCCAATTGATATAGAAACGCGCATTACCGTCTGGAGAACGCCAGCAGCGAGGGATGATTGCGTAGGCATTTGTTTTGAGATGTAGAGCTAGGATCGTCAGTTGGCGGGAATTGTATGCGAAGTGAGACATACGTTTGATACGATGAACTGGAAATCTGCTCCGATGACGGTGATGCACAGCGATGGAAACAAAATCGTCCAGTAACTCGTGTCCTGCCTCACGAAGATCTGAAGAGCTGCTCCAACTAAATAAGCCATGGCGCCAATTCCCATGATTATCTTCCCAGGTATTTTCGATACCAGAGCTTGGCCAATATAACTCCAAATGAAACCAACGAAGGCCTGTGGAAGTAGTCGCACAGCAATATGAAGAGGAGACAAGTGTTGTACATCTTGCATGTACAACGAGATCCAAAATAGATTGGTAATGAACGACATGTATCCGAAGAAGACACACAACACGCAAAGAGAGTATGTTTTATTCTTCCACACCACTGGATTCAGAAGCGGAAATGGGTAGTAATTCTCCCAGGTCGCGAAGCCGAGCAGGCAGATGAACCCAAACAAGAACATCATAACCACTTGGAGGGATTGCCAGCCGAGTTCTGGGGCTTCTCTGGGACGATGTTAGTGCAGGAACGGGTAAAAGAAGAGGTACGAACGTCAGTGCCGCCGACACGAGAGCAAAACCGAGGATCGTGAGGACTGTTCCCAGATAATCGAATTGCTTTGCCTCCGAACGCAGCGAGCCAGCTCTCGGGGTTGGAGGCATTGTCCAGAACGAAGACACAGTCATGATTGCGAAGAAAATGGCGACGACGATGAACGAAGCTCTCCAGGAGAAGTATTTGGTAACAATTCCCGACGAGACACTTCCCAATATGAAGCCGATAGGATTTCCGCAGCCAAGGGCTCCCGCTGCCTTATTCCGCCTTTGACCTTCTGGATATGTAGCGAACAAGGTTCCGATGGCTGGGGGAGAGATGACTGCCGTGCCAAGACCGAGAAAGCCGCAGAGTACATTCAACCCAATTGGACTGGGAACAAAGGCCGTTGCAAGGGATGTGACACTGAGGAATGCCATGCCCGCGAGAAGTTGGAGTTTGCGGCCAATAAGGTCGGCGGTCTTGCCGAAGAATAGCATGAAAGATCCACTCGCAAGACTGCAGCATGTCAGTAATTCGAATTAGATTGAAGTCGCGGCTTTGAACCATACCCGATGGCCGCAGATATCCAGGTGACCTGGGCTGGAGTCATGATCAAGTCCCTTGCAATCGTAGCGGTGTTGATAACCACGACGCCTTGAAGGAATGTCGTGGAAGCTGTGGCCATCATAACCATGAACACAAAGAGACATTCCTCAAATAGATTTCGGAAGTGTCCGGGTCGAGCGTCGGGATCAGAAGTAATCAGAGAGCGAGCCATTTCCACCTCGATGTCGAAGGCTTTGTGGCTAGAACGGACACTTGTGCTGCGTGAAGAGGAAGAGAGGGAGAATGAATATTTTCTCAACACTGTGGAAGGCATCATCCAGTATGGACGAACCTTAGGAGTGCCTGCCATTCAGCCTAGAGGAGTGGTGTACCGCTCCTGCTTGTCTATGCTGTGAGCTGGGGGGAGCGTGCAGGAGTGTGAACTGGCGATCCTATATGTTGATATATCCTTGAACCCACGGGTCGTGGAGATATTACTCGAATGATTCACTGCACCGCCACACCATGTCTGCAGAAAATGGTCCACTCACGGAGTGGGAGTGGGAATGGGAATGGGAATGGGAGTGGGAGTGGGAGTTGGAGGACTCAGCCATCAGAGGAGTGGCGAAACTCGCGACTGCCTCTGCCTCCTTGGGCAGGACCGCACTTGTCCATCGGCGGATCGGCACATGAAAACGCATCAGCTTCTCGACAAATGTGCAATTCTACTTGGCGGCGTTGGCCTTGATTCGACTCGAAGACCAATCTCAAGGCTTGTTCCCGGGCAAATAGATCAATCTTTAAGACCGCGATCATTGTCCGACACCTGTCCGAGGGTACTTCACACTTGTTACTGGCCCAGAAACCTAGGAGCTCCCTGCGAATCTCCAAATCAACAACTCCATTGTCCTTCTTGCGTGCATGGCATGTGGCCGTCGATGGTCTCCGGACGAAGCTTGACCCGAGAGCTGGTCGTCCTCATCCTCATCCACCAGCGAGCTGCGTCAAGAATTGGTAGACAAATTGCCCATGAAAGAAGACTTCTACGGGCAGCCAAGTTGATCGAAGCAGCGAGCAGACGCCATTCGCCTCTTGAGGGCTGGATATCGACAAAGTTGTCGTTGAAAGAAGGATGAAGATTGAGGGACCAATGCGGTTTACGGCAGGGTTGACAGGTGACTCGTCGAAACCCCGCTTCCCTTGACGCGATGGGCGTTTCCCACCAAGCTCTGTAAACATAGCACGACAACTCGAATTTTGCTCCCACCGAGAGCTGCGCTGCCGCCAGCAGTAATTCGATGAAACTTAGAGTGTCCAGAGCCTTGCTGACAAGACTTTATTGTTTGTAGTGCCCTCTATTCGAAGAGATGACCCTCCTCCTGCCGGTGTAGGTTCGTGGTGCCACGAAAACCCAGCGAACCAACCTTCAAACACAGCTCGAGCCTGGAGAATCCGAAGAAACGTGGCGGAGACATTGGCATTTTCCCTATAGATCCGAGAGCCATGAAGCGCAGGGAGAAGCAGCTAGGACAATTCACCTGGGTCATCAATACTGCGGAGGATATTCAAGAATGCGGGCATCGTCCATCGGCACACGTACCACCTGCAACCATTTCTGCCATCGAATCAACTACTATGTCTGCTCCGGAAGCACCATAATTCCCTCGAAACCTCCATCACAACTCGCTCCCTATCCCTCAATCGCTCCTCGAGCCCCCATGGAATACCACCAAGTTCTGCATCCTAGCAGCTATATCGACACAGCGTGTCCTCTTGGCCCCATCCTCACGGCCAACGCGTATTGGGTAATGATGTTCAGTTCAGACTGGGCCTATCGCCAGCGACTGGCAACCACCAAGCACAAAAATCCATGCCTCCCTCCATCACCAACCCCGAACACTCCTGGACAACCCTGACTTCCCCCGGGAAACGAGAGCCAGCCACGCCCCAGTTCTTTCTTTCCTCTCATATCCCCAAAACCAATGCCTGCTCCAAGTCAGAATGATATCTCGACAGCCGCGCAGATCGAGCGGGACAACGGGACACAATCGCGAGGCAGCGCAAACACCTTCGAACGCTTCTGCTGAAAGAGAACTTGGACATTGCCGTAGCCGATGTCCTTCGGTGGCTGTTGTTCTGGCCATAGTATCACTTACCTTTATTCAATGTCAATCTATCTCCGAAGGCATCCTCCGGGGCCTTGTTCAAGCGTAGTCATTATTTCTCCTATATGGTAAGTTCTCATCCCAGATATATTACCTCTCTATTAAGTTGAAGATGCTCTTTCATCCACTCCTCTAACGTATCCCGTGTCCTGAATTGGTTCGAATCTCGACGCTGGGGTCTACATAGTGGATAGACCTCAGCCACCTCTCTGAGATATGTTATACCGATTCGCTCCCAAGAATCACCTCGCTTCGCGACAAGTAATAACGGATGCTCAATCTCGAGGGACCATTCTTTGCACCGGAACCCACCTAAGAGGATACCAGTGCACAAGTATGTATCATCGTATTTCTCTATTGGTTCCAGTTCTGCGCTGTTCTGGGGAATTGGAATTTGCGCACGGAACTTATAACTATTTCCTTCTGGACCAATGACTGCATACGCCCATTTGAAAGGGGTAGATGTTTCTTCTACAGGACAATGAAGCACGACTTGGGTAGTCCAAGCTTCGAGCCGGAGATATTTTGTCTCGGAAAGGTGGTGTTGACGCTTCATGATGGCATGCTCAAGTTCTAGCCACAGCATATGCGGCCCATCAGTAATCCTGATAGCAACCTTGAGCTCAGGTGGGGGCAAATATTCCTTGCGGGTAATGTGCTCATCTCTGTATGAAACTGGGTGCTCCCATCCAGTCCAGGACCAACTGGGGAAGATCTCTCGCCTGGGAAGACTGGCCTGATGGGAAAATGTTGCAGTGTCGGAAAATTCCCAGGACAAGCCCATGCTGAAGCTCTCCAGCACAGAACTCTCATGCGGAATTATAGGAATGCCCCAAAAATGTCTGACAGGGGAAGTAAGATTCTCGTAAGCATGCAAAACCCCAGAAAAAGCTTTCAAGATATCCATGGAGAAGGTGAGCTGACGACGGCTGTACTGTCCGATCAGAATATAAATCATACTATTTGAATAATGGTCGCTGAAGGTAGGAGGCGCATGTCGTACCATCGAATTTAGATTTCGATTTGCGCCCTGAAGAATTAGTGGTTGAGTGGGCTCGATGCCTTCGCAGTTCCATCCGGATGCGCAGTTGTAAATCGTTTGCTCTTTGGTGAAAAATATTCGGCACGGAGAGAACAGGCTTTCTTGAAAGGTCCAGGCACGAGAGTTCCAGGCCGAGGAGTATACATGTTCCCAAGGATCGTGTGTGAAATTTGCCACAGAGACTCCGTTAACCGTGGCATAGGCTTGTCGGGTCTGTCGCACAGAGCTCACACCAGGAAGTCCAAAGTCGGGCTCTTCACCAGCTGCTGCGATGATTGTGGCTCGGGCTCTTCGGTAGACAAGATCCATATGTCTGATTTGATCTCCGACATGATTTTGATTATCTTGCTTGATGCAGTACATGTCGACCCACAAATACTGAAAGCCAAGTTTTAAAGTGACGGTAATGGCATCCTCGATGGTCTGGGGCAGAGACGATAATTTCTCTCCAGTATGTACAGCTCTCGCCTTCTGACTTCCCCACACGTAGCTCAGTGCAAGGTACCAACAGCGGTGCGGCGCAGCAACCACCTGACAAGTTATGCAGTCAATGAGCAATAGATTCGGAATCGATATGGGTGGCTCTTGGCCTTTAGTGTGCTGCATGCACGAATGGCTCTCCTGACAGGTTTCAATTCTCTTCCTAAGAACATCGAAGGATTCTATCAGCCGTGGAATTAACCGAATTGGGCAACTTCTACCCACTCCGCTGTTGTCACAGTCTGACATCGTGCAACCAATGAGTGAGTGTGGGAGAGAAGTTGAGGGCCGCGAATGATCCAACCAAGACTCTTCTGATGGAGAGGTATCAAAGACCAGTCGAAGAATCAGCTCCTCCCTTCCGAGTTCGAACCACCTAGATTGCTCGCGCTTCAACCATCTCGGCTCGAGTTGGGCATCAAGCTCTGGAGGGTCGTACACAACCGTACGATAAACGCTGCATTTTTCGATGAAATTGCAAAATTGGCAATCTTTCGTCTGCTTCCAAGCCCACCTCACAGAAATACCACTCTTCCGGGAAATGAATCCGTCTTCCATCTCGAAGTTGCCTGCAAAGATACCACGCAAATCTAAGTCCGAGCAGTTCTCGCAAATCGTTTCTCCGAGCGTGGACACGAGGATCGAGGACATTTTCAGGGCCAATCACCAGGTCCCCGACTTCTGGACAGTGTATTTGGGGAAGATTTCGAGGAGTCTGATACCAGGCACTGGATTACAGCCCAATCGTTCAGAAGAGGTTGTGATCTCAAGACAGCCCTCGAAGGGTTGATCACTTCTGACACCCTGCAGATTCCCGTTTGACTAAGTGACTGGTGACTGATTGAGATACCGAGGGAAAATATCAACACTGCCTTGCGATAGGGAAGGGCTGACAATAAGAAATCAGAGAAAGATGTTCTTTTCCCTCAGCCTGGTCGAACAAAATCCCAAATGCAGGCCAGTTAGCGCCATTAACGAGGCTGAGCAGCAACAAACATGGAGTTGCTTTTTCATGCAGCACAGCCCTCCCCTCCCAACTCCCAAAGATAACACCTCTGTTTCCCTTATTAAAGCCTTTCACTATCAGGAGAGGTTCGATCGATCATAGAGGCCCTGGGAGTTGGTGAACCACGTGAGCAAACCGCCGTTGTACTCTACGCTCCTGCTAACTTTTGATGAATGCTACCACAGCCTCGCCTGTGGCATGGCAGACAGCACTATGGATCTTGATCGTCTTGGTTGCTAGTATTATGTTATGTCTTAGCCTTGTAATAGAGTTTGTGGTGTGAAGGGTGCGCTCCGAAATTCCGAATCTACCTCAGTAGCTCGCCCATTTTTTTTAGCCTTACCGATACAGTGTCTATACTGGCTTGACTCTTCATTTGCAAAGCCAATATAGGTGCATCATTCGGTTCAGGTTTAGTCTTAATTGTCCGTCGGCGCTTCGAGGGCCTGAATGGAAGCAAAAGAGGGGTAGAAGGTATGGGGCCCTCAAACACACAACCTGGCTCAGGTGGTTGTTCTTCGTGATTGACACTGTAAGCCCAGCTTTGAACCTGCTCGCTAGCACTGGTGTACCTTGGCCCGAGACGTAGGGGATCATGCTCCTGACTTCCTTCTTTATTGTGGAGCTACTGATAATGTTTTAAGGAACAATGCCCAAACATCGACGTTAGCTGAGGACGAATACATGGATACGCATGGACACCTTGTGTCTGTTGATGCCATGAAACAACTTATCCAAGGACTAAAGCGTGTCCTCATTGTGCTCCTGCTTGTACTGCAGTGCAGTTTGTTGCTTTGGGGTTTTGTGGACCTCTGGCCTCAAACCGAAGCTGGTCATCGATCAATAATGATAATTATCATAATATCTCAATGCTTAACCGGGGAGCTTGCTTTCTTCTTGTACTTAGGATTGTGTATTTACTTGTTCTTAATCTCGTGGCATTTTAGAATTCCTGGTGAGAATCTTGCTGGATTTCTTTTCATTCGATTTCTTGCTAATCGAGTTGTTTCCTTCGCTCAGTATGTCTTCTGTCAAAGCTCAACCCTAGCATCGCTTGACTCACCGGTGACCTTTTCCTTTTCTTTTAGGCTCCTTAGCCAGTTATCCTTATTGAGAGCAGGCTTGAGGAGATTGAGAAAAAAGTTTCCGACTATTGTCAAGGATTGCTCCTTCTGCCTTTCGAGGCTGAAGCTGGAGATTAGGAAATTTTCGGTTCTCGCCTCTCTATACCACGGGCACTGGGGGAGGGGCGTTCTGTACAACTTCGCACTGGGTGCCTTTTAGTATGCCTTCCGTTATGATCGGGAGAGAACGGGAAATACAAGCTGGACAGCTGTTTTCGGATGAACCCTAACTTGAGAAAAGAGCACTCGGTCTTTGGTTGAGGAGCGGCATTTCAGTTCTTAACTGGAGGTCAAAGTAGAAAAAAAGCGAGTGGCGATTCTTTGCCTGAGATCCACTCAACTCCCCGAGGCAGATAGTTCCTACGACCAACCCCACATCCCACCTTCGGTCTGATCGGCCAACTCGTGAACGTCACATCTCACATCATCGTTAATTCTCGAAGCCTATGTGAATGTCTGACGCGAAAGGCCGCCGCTAGATTAAGCTGGAACTCGCTATGGAAGCTCGAGGGAGTCTCGAAGCCGCCGAGCCGGAAAGACCGGCCTTGTGATGTATGCCGAAATCGAAAGTCGGTATGTGTGATTGTAGTCAAACCTCCTTGTAAGTATCACCCACTTGGCCGAAACCACAACCTGACTTTGCATGATAGGTAGATTTTTGTTAGATTAGAGGGGTGGAATGCACCTTCACGTCTGCCCCGAAGCCTCGACATCGACTAAATGCACACCCATCAAAGGAGACCGGGAAGCCGGTAGATACTTCAACTTCTCTGAACCGAACTGCGTCGCATGCACAATTCAGTAAAGTATCTCTACGGACCTTTGGTTTCCTGTTCCTCCAAGGCCGCTCGGATAGGATTCAGATGACCCCAGGTCGGAATCATAACCCTCGACAGCTAGTCTCACACCCCCACAGACTACTCGTCAGTACTTGCCACTTCAACAACTCACTTCCGAAACTGAGAAACCGTCGCCAGTATATTCATGGGCTATTCAATCGGGCATCGGTAAAAAAAAAACCCCGGCAGCTTGGCCTACTGATCCAAACTCAAGCTCGAAACCAAAATTCTCTCGAGAATGGAACCCCACCGCCCAGTTTGTAGGGCTTTCTGGGGAACAGGGCACTAACCTTTTTGCATCTATCCGCTACAACGTACTCAACGAGAACAAGTTCATATACTTCAACATCCGCCAAGCGTATGTTGGCGATCCAGTTTCCGGAACACCTCCAATACCCTTCTCTATCCTTCACGATATATTTCCAGAACGCGACCAAAGAGCAAAGAGGCTAGCATCCGACATCATTGAAGCTCACGTGGGGAAATATGGTGAATCTTTACTCAGACTATGCTTTCGATTCGTGCATCCAATATTCCCCATTTTCTCGAAGGCCGGGATACTCATGGGCTGTGCTACGGATAAGCTCAGTATTCCAGTATCCCTCCGAGGCGCAATGTGTGTACTTACATGTGCATATTAGTCTCAGGATCCTTCTCTGGAGGATTTGCCAGCTCCGAGGCAAGTTAAACTTTTCGAACATACACATGCCCCTCTGTTCCGAGACCTCCGTTTCCCCAAATTTTCAAACTTGCAAGCCTATCTACAAGTTCTCCACGAGCAACCCGATGGGATAATAACGGAAAGTCCAAGGATACGGGTTTACGTATGTTAAGCCACGCCTTGTGCTCAAAGTTTAGGACTTCATTAGGATCCCATAGCCATGACAATACACCTCATATTCCCGCTGGATTGTTTGGTACTTCTGGTCTTGATATGGGAGACTTGGCTTCTGATGAATATTTTGCTGGGCTACTGAGCGAGAATCTCCTCGAAGAACACGACAGAAAGTTCGATGGCGATAACTCACTTAGATTTCTGGAGGTTATCAATTTCATAACAATTCTAGGGGAAGTACTAGGAGATGGGTAGTAAGCTATACATAATCCTCAGTGCGATAAGTTGCTCACAAGAGAGTGGATGGTACACTTCAATGCTACCGTAACACGACCCAGAAAGTAAGCACAGCAACAGGAGAAGCAAAGGTGTGGCAGCCCAAACTCGACGTAGATAAACTTCACTCGTCATTGACATACAGTTTGGCAACTTTACGTCATTCGGATGGGAACACTATCAATATGAACACTATGAACGTTTTCTCTTCCCCTAAGATCTCACTGACAAACTCCAGGCCCACCCCAACTAGCGTTCTTTGCTGTCAAAGTCCTCAGTCTCCGCACTCTGGTGGCCCCAGCAACCCCCGTGTCAAAGTCAAATCCAGCTTCATATCTTTGCTATCATTACCCTAGTGCGCTTGCGGAAGGCGAGTCCTTCGTGAACCTGATGGCTCAACTTAGCTCTACTAACTTACGCATTTTCTGGCCTCGCCGTATGTGTCATACTACGGTTCGAAGTTGATGCTAATAGAGTGACAGACAGCCGGACAAACCTAATCCTCTCAACTGATTTCCCCATTTACTCATGCTTCTGTGGATCTACCGAAGGACAAGTTGCAAAGGCGTACGATCTACTCCAGAAGCATCAAGACCTCCTGCGCAAAATGGCGAAGATCTCAGACTAGGCCACTATCGGGTCGGTTCGGCTATCACTTTTGGAACCAAATCTTTCTTTCATGGGGCTGCCGAAGGTATTAGGTTGGCTGAAGAGTGAACATTACGACTTGGCTTCGACTACCAAAAAGGTTCGTGTGATGAGGTGAAGGAGAACGATCTGTTTTGATTGCGGTCTTTGACAAAGTAAAGGAGCCATTCTGCGTTTTCTATGTTCTTTTGATGATCTCTCACAAGTTCATTGCATTGGCATCCCTCACACCCAGAATTTCTACAGTTTCAACGCGCCCAGAGCCCCTAAATCAATGCCCGTCAAGCTCTTGATAATCTCATTTGCTTGTTCAGCCGAGCCGGGAGCAATGGCGTTGCCTTCGGAAGCCTCCTAAAGAAGAGAAACACATCAGTCACTACGTCTTGGATTAAAATGGAAAGACTAACATTTGGAGCAGCGATAACTGTAGCTGGTGAGGATGGACCAGGCACGGGAACTCGAATGACTCCGCTGTCATTCCTTCCCGCGTTGCCCTCAATTTCCTTGACAGGTTCAGCTGTGACGTTTGCAATCGTGGTCTGCGATGAGAGTGCAAGAAGGTTCTCCGCCCCAACGTTGTTTTGTGTAAAGCGTGCGTTGAAACCGACGACTGCTTTGATTTTGTTGAATGTTGCGACATCGAGGGGTAGTTGTTGGGATGTGACGAAGAATTTGAGACCTTCAGCACATGGAGGTGTGGTGAGTGAGCCTTCGTAGGTGTGAAGGGCTTGCTTAGAGATTACATCGACGAGAGGCGCGAAGTCGAGAGCCCCGGTCTCAATTACTGAGCCTGGGAAAGAGATGGCGGCGATCTTTTCTGTGACCGAGGTGAGGAGGGATGTCGTCTCGCCGTTCTCGGTCAGTTGGAATTGTGCGGCAATGACGGCTATTTGTCCATCTGCTGCTGTGAGTATTTCGCCGTGTGCTAGGGAGGGTAGGATGAATGATTCACCTGTTGCTTCATGAACCAAGTGCATCTCCAAGGGAAAGTATTCTCCATCGACTGTATGCTCGCTTGGAGAGTGGAAATGAAACTGTTTAAGGTCAAAGCTGCTGGTAGTTAGTAATATTCACACAGCGATCTCAGCGGCGTTACGTTTTGCCATCTACAACAGTGCTTGCTCCCTTTCCTTCCATCACTACCTCGATTGTTGTTCCAATGTTTTCGAATTCGGCAGCTTGGACGGGAGGGAATGTCAATGCCAAAGCACCAGGCTGAACGAGTGTAGTTGTGACGTTGGTAACATCAATTGGAGATTGTTTCTTGCTAGTAGCACATTGTATATTTTCGGGAGTGAGTGCAGCCCAATTTGTTCTTGCGATTGTTAGCGACGAACTGCTCTAGGCCAAAAGTGCGACATACGGGCCCTGGGTCGCGATATACCCAAATTTCCCCACTTCCACCTTCTTGACAACTTCGCCCTCAGCCCGCTTGCTGGCTGTGACTTTGCGTTTGAGGAGGGTGGTTCCGTGGCCGCATGAAGCAGAAGCAATGTCAGCGAAAGGGTTGACGAGAAGCAGAACAGCTAATGATGTTGGGGTCCTCATATTTTATAAAAATGGCTTCCCTCTTGAGGAGAAGGAGTAAAGATGACGAGGAAAAGAGAAATACGGATTGAGAGGATCAGTGAAAATATTAATCAAAATCGAGGGAGCGCCGGCGCTGAGAAGCAAATAGGAAGGGACAAATGCAAGGTGTGAAAGAGAGTGTTTAGTAGAATGAGGGCAAAAGATAAAGATGGAGGAGGGGTCAACTAGATAAACCCACAACTGGACTCTCGTTAAGACCGCGTCTCTTGTTCATCTTTCCGACGGTGCGGTTGAAACTCGAAGCAATACCAAGTGAAAAAGCTCTTGGGGACTCAGACATTTAGTTTCTAAACCCCTGGCTCTAACTCCGGATTCCTTGGAAGAAGATTCAGGGGAAACGATTCCTGATCCTTTGGGTCTGGACCCCGGTAAATGCTGACAAAGGACGCTCTTTGAAGCCCCGAAGTGTGCCATCTGCCGCCGGAGCTGCGGTTGGAGCTGGGGCCGAACACAAATCAGAACCTCCAACCACACGATACGCAGCGTCGTCAGCTTCAATCCCAATCGGCTCAAAGCCAAGAGGAAGCCAACCTGTAAACACGCCACAATTTGAGGGGCCAAGACAGCGCAGGGACTTGCGGAAATTAAAAGCCGCGCTCTTGGACCAACGACCAACGCCACCTTGTCGTTTCTCGAGTAACGGCAAAGAGTTTTTTTTTATAATACTTACGAACCTCCTCTCGATACTTGGGAGAAAATTAAAATATCCTTTTGTTCAATATTTGCTAATTTTGGAAATGCTACGGTGTCCATCTTTCAGGCTGTTCGATTCGTTGCCCACTTTTTCTGACAGCTGCAGCCAAGAGCACCAAGAAACACGGGGCAAGCTCATGGGCTGGGCAATTGCTGGGCAAGAAATCGAGTCCAGACCATTCCACACTTCGAATTTTTTTTGTAATAGTGATAAACACTCATTCTCCGTCATTGGATAATCCTTTTCACCCGACAGGAAATATGAAAGACATATTCCGAGGGCCGTGGTGAAAGACGCACCAGAAATGCCCCAAACCTCTCAAAAGAAGACGCTGCTATACATCTACAAGCAAAAAGCCATCAATTTATTGACAGAGAATGAACTAGCCGCATTTTCAAGCTCAGCGCTAACTTGATGCTAATAATTTTAGTTGTGACGAGCCCAGACACTTGAGACACTACTCAGCCACCTTCCCTCCTTGGAAGCGTTTCAAGAAATCGGATCTTGGCATCAGATAGCGAGAAGGGGAGGGCAACTCTTGGGCAAGTGAAAGGAACCCTTCGCATGTGGGTATGAATCAGCCTTCGGATGAAAGTTATTCAAACCTATCTCAACTCCAACCCCCTTTTCCTCGTTTAAATAGTTCACGTGATCGCAGGTGTTTATCTAGATTCTCTTACTACCTACCTTAGTCTCCCAAGCCCCTTAGTTGCCTTAGGCACTATAAGCTTGACACTTTTCAACAGATCATACGAATGCCGTGATAGGCTGAGATACCCCCTCTGCGTACTGTAACTTTGCTCGCATGAGTCTGTACTCTCGTTACACCACCGGCTCGTATTTAACCGAATTGCTCACTCCGACATGCACTCAATTCTCGCATCGATATCCAGGCTTACGGAATATGGAGTCGAGTATCTTGCTCGAGTCATACGATCAGCACCAGTATACCGATCTGGAGCCGGTGACAGAGTAACGCGATGAATCGTGGACTTCAGATAGTCTGCAGTTTAGCATCAGAAGGAAAGCGGCAAGTTGAATCAACTCACTATTGCTCCGTCTCATTAAAAGGTCTCCAATATTCATCACAATGGCATTCTTCAACGGAATAACCTTGATGAACCGTCCTGGAGCGTGCTGATTCTCAACCTCAAGCCCACCACAATCATCCTGGAACAATATAGTGATGGATCCCCAATCCGAGGGTGCTGGCATCCTCGCGCTTGGTTCATTCTCGAGTTGGGCTGCTGGAATAGGAGGGTAGTGTAGAAGTCGAAGTTGATTATTGTGACCTGAGTGGAATCTCAGCAAGAATTCAGGATCTTTGAGACCCGGGGAGGGCTTCTTCGGGGAGCCAGACGTTAGGTTGCTCGTCGTGCTCTTGGCTGTCGATTTCGTAGCTTTCCTGTACATATTCAAGTGTCTTGCAGATCATTCTTAGCATATGTCGTACCTTGCAATCCGTCACCGACCTCAACTATTCCCCAACCTCGAGATCCTCACTAATCACTTGAGATACTTTCTCTAACCCAGGCCACGATTATCCACGGTGCACAGTAGGTCTATCCGGGCGAGAGGCTAGCATCTTCCCTTCCGTCTTCAAATCAAAGAGTCGTTTTGACCATCCGAATGCTTCTTCCAGCAGTTCCTGTCTGACGCCGTGATTGATGATGAACACGAATCCGACGTTGTGACAAGCATCCGCGAGCTCTTTCGAAACAGCAAGGCGGTGCTCAACCGTGCCTTCTGAACTCCATCTCTCGAAGTCGATGATAGGCAGTCTGGTAGGTGCCTGATCCTGCTCTATTGAACCCATGACAATTTTTCGATGACCGGAAATTTTGAGGCGTTGTGCTGCTTGTCATAGTTCGACAGCTACTGTAGCTCGAGGTTGCCTTGAAATCAATGTGCAAGAAAAAGCACCTTCTCCCCCTGAAAGTCTTAGGCGTGCCGCATTCCTGGACGGATCTGGCGATTAATCAAGCTCTTTCGCGGGTGATTCGCGAATAGATTGCCCAAGCTATAGCCGTAAATGACTCAACCATAACAAGGGCCACCGAGGAGTCATCTCGACTAATCGATATCGACAGTAAAACGCCCCCTGCGACCAGAACTAAAATGAAGAGGAAATGTACGAAGCGTGCAATGATGAATTGCCACATCCAATGGATGAATTGCGCTGGCAGTCGAATCCACGAGTTGTCGTGTTGCCATGGTGGGGTTCGGCTATCCAGGTGCTGAAGCAGGAGTGGTGTTTCCACGTTATCCTCCACATTTTGAAGGCTGTTCATTTAGTTTTAGTGTGAATTGTCGCACCAGCCTCGAGGTTAGACGCACCCTTCTCCACGCTCTATCTCCCCACCACTGCGGCTAAGTCTGCTGGCCGCAAGTCCGCTGGCCGCTCTCATTGCCTGCTCCATCTTACAAGAATGGCGCAAAATCAATCTGCCAGGAGGAAAATGCGGAGTAAAAGAGTGGCACTCAGGCGACCGGTGGTACTATGGTTTTCGCCGCCGAAGCACACGAATTACGGGGCCGGTGCTTGAGATCTAGTCGTGTGGGCGCTCTAAAAGCTTACCATAACGGAGGAGTAAAAAAAATAAAAAATTCAATTGGACATTAATGTTACGATAGGACTATTTGGATCTTAGAGTCTTTCGCATGTCTGGCCGTTCGCTCCCAACAGTTTAGCGCCTAGACCTTGTACTACGTAGGGCATAGCCCAAGCAAAAGTACACAAACCAATCACATCACGACACGTGCCTTCGACGGGCCTCATTCTTCGATACCCAGCTTATGGACCGTAGAGGATTGGAGCACGCATACCGAACGCAATGCTGGCACAGACAGTCACAAGAAGAGGCAACCTCTCCTTTTACCTGGGAGGGAAAGCTCCATCTGAACCAGAGAAATGGACACCAAATATGGACGCGGTTCGAGCTACGATCAAGTTTGCCATTTCTACAGCACGTTTGGACATAGAGGTAGAACAGGCAGCCCCCCGGCAACATTAAATCCTATCTCATTCCCTCGCCCGGACTAACCCAGCACCCCTCCGTGTCCCTAGCAGATCTCGCTTTAGTCGCCGATGATAGGACATTGAACTATTTGGAGGAGTGATCTTTAAGCTCACTTCCTGCAACACACGAGACTTCGTTGAATAAGGCTGTGACTGAAAAAGGAAATACTAAGCGGAGTGGATTAGGTAATATAGACTAGGGCCCTTTAGGTTTGAAACCGGGCGAATTGAACTTTTATCATTCTCGCCAGCCTGGAACCATATGCCGCAACAAACATCTTGCGGCTTGACGAGCTCCTATGGCCGACCCTATAACAATAATTGGCCTCGTATCTAGCATCATCACCTTGGTTGACTTTGGCCTCAAGGTCGTGTCTGGAACTAAGAATGTCCGCGATTCTTTACATGGCACAACGGCAGAAGTCCGCGAGCTCGATCTGATCGTGGAAGAGGTTCGACTCTCGAATGATCTGGTCAAGAAGCAGCAATCATCGGGCCAGAAGCTTTCGAATGGTGAATTGCACATTCTGGCAATGGTTGCAGAATGCGATCAACTGGTTGGAGAGTTGCGAAAAACAATTAACACACTCAAGATACGAGCTACAGCACGCTCAAAGACATTGGAGAGCGCGCGAGTTTTCACTCAGACCTTCTTGAAACTAGGCGACATATAAGCTCTGCGATCTCGATTAGACGACCTGGATGAGCGAATTCGGAGAAATATAGAGAATGCCATGCAAAAGTAAGCACATACATCTCTTGAAAAGTTGTGTTGAAGGCATCAAACTTTCTCGTCGAGCGAAAGGGGAACTAACGAGCGATTGCTCGCTTACTGCAGGGAACAAAACTCATCGGTTATGGCAAAGCTAGCAGAAATCGAAGCCTCACACAAAAAGATGGATATTCAGGATGGATCAACGTTGAATCTCATTCGGGAGGATATCCTGCACTTAACAAGACAAACTCAGCATAACAGCGAGATGCGGGCTGCGGCCCAAGCGGCACAACTTGCCAGCCTAAAGACAAAGCTTGACATACTGCAAATAGAGCAATCTACTTGCACTCGGCAGATCAAAGTACTTGAGAGCCTGTACTTCCCAGAGCTACGTCGTCGCTGGTATCAAATACGAAAGGCAGACCAACGATCCAACGAATGGATATATGATCCTCAACATACATCGTTCGTGTCGTGGCTAGAGAGTCAGAAGAAGGGCAACGGTCTCTTCTATAATACCGGTAGAGTATGTCCGTGAACACTATATTTGAATTTGCTGGCTAACCAATGGTATTCAGCCTGGTAGTGGCAAATCGACGCTTATGAAATTTGTCTACGAAAACCAGCGCACAACTCAAGGCTTGGAGAAGTGGGCAGGCACGGCGAAGTTATACACAGCAAGCTACTACTTCTGGAATCAAGGAACTGAGATGCAGAAGAGTGGCATTGGTCTTTTCCAGTCCTTGTTATATCAGATTCTCAAATCAGCTCCAGATCTAATCACGTCTGTCTGCCAAGACCGCCTGGATCATGAAGTTTGGGAGATGGAAGATTTAAACGACATATTCAAGCAAATCGCGCGACATCCTAAACTAAATGCCAAATTTTGCTTCTTCGTCGATGGCCTTGACGAATACGATGGGGAGGAAAAAGACATTATCAAACTCCTTCAAGCTCTCTCTATTTCCAGGCATATCAAAATATGTGCGTCAAGCCGGCCTGGGCGCCAATACGAGAGCTTCCTGCGAAGTTATGGCCGGACATTCGATATCGCCCACTTCACGAAAGGAGACATGAGGAGGTATATTGAGACACACCTGCAAGCTAGTACGAATTGGCGGAGCTTAGTCGCATCTGATCCCGCCTGTCAAGATATCATAAACGAGATATCCGCCCGAGCGGGGGGAGTCTGGCTCTGGGTTTCCCTCGTCACCAATGACATCGCCAAAGAAGCAGAGAAGAACGAAGAGGTTGCTACCTTGCGAAAGATTGTCGACGAGTTTCCAGATGACTTGCATGATTATTTCGAGCGGATCATCAAAAGAATTCCGAAGCTACATCGTGAAGAAATGGCGCAGACCTTTCTCGTTGTTGTGGAGGAGCTTCACCCCCTGCCGCTATACACTTTTGCGCTGCTCGAAAAAGAGAGGAAAGACAGCGACTACGCGATTGATGCTCCCATAAAGCCTATATCTGACGCAGAGGTCGAGCCGAGATATTCTGCCTTGAAGGATCGAATCCGAAACCGATGTAGCGATCTTCTCATTGTCGATGATGAACCACATCCGGTCTTCTTAAGTCACTCGGTGGACTTCCTTCATCGTACCGTACGCGAATTCTTACGAGATTACGATAAGCAATTGAAAATATGCCTTGTAAAGGAGTTTGACCCTCTGGTGTCTTTGAGCAGGATTTGCCTCAGCTTGCTCAAAGCGCTCCCTGTCGCCAATTTTCGGGATCGCGATTCTGCAAACAAGGTAATTGGGCTCACAGATGAGCTCCTGTACTATGCTCGCGAAGTCGAGAAAAGGAGTAAGCTACAAGAGGAGGCGCCCCTCGTTTGCCTCCTTGATCAATTGGACAAGGTCAACAGCTATCATGCCCGTAACATCAGCAACCATTGGACGCATGCGCGAGACTCGCCGACTCCACGAGGTCTTGAAGAATACTACGAGGGTGGACAGTGCAACTTCCTCGCCTTGGCTGTGCAAGCACGTCTCGTCAAGTATGTGCGTGCAAAAGTGCAAGCAAATCCGTGCAACATGCAAAAACGGGGGAGACCGCTCTTGGACTACGCACTCCGCCCACGAAGAATAACACCAATTTCCATGCCTTACCATTCCATCAGAGATGATCCAAGCCTCGACGTTGACATGGTGGAACTGTTGTTGCACAATGGTGCAGACCCAAATCAACCTGTGCGCTTGAACAGGGGTATCTCGGTCTGGGCACTCTTTCTTTTGTCGATATACGAGACTTGTGTGCGGGAAACCAGTGGAGCCAGTTCTACATATCAGAGCCTGAACAAGGCTTGGTATCAGGCTTGTAGGGCATTGATTCGAGCAGGTGCAAGCTCAGACTGCCTTTGTAATAGCGGCCACGAGGGCCTGAAAGCTCCCTCAATGCTCAATCGCGTGTTTGGACGAGACAGGGCAGCTGTACTGGTGCAAGAGATGGAGCAGAAAGAGAATGAGGCGCAGCAGTTAAACAGCTCATGTATTGCTATGTAGCTCCGAGAACCTTTACTATATACTTAGTTGTTGTAGTACCATGGGCATGTGATCTCTCGATGGAGTCTAGTGCGATCGGTTCGCTTAGTCAGGATATGTGAACTATATTCCTGAAGATCCCACGCTTCACTTGAGTCTTTTCTAGCTAGCTTTAAATCAACTCTTTTTTATGAGAAATATAACTCCCTATTCTGCGATCTTTATATGTATTAGTTATAAGCCCGGACTTGTACTAATACGCTTCCTTTGAGTATACTATAGAGTGTATTTAAGAGCTTATTTATTAATTCCTTTAAAAATTATATACTATACTTATTATATGAGTTTTAATAAATTACTAGAACTTAACTTTAATAATTCTAAACCTTAATAGTAAAAGTACTTTTATTAGGTCTATTACCTAGTTTAGGTATAATAGGGGTAATTTAGGGAAGGGTTTCTCTTTAGTAACTAAGGAAGCTTAAGCCTTATTATTACTTAATTAAGTAATATACTAGTATTAGGCCCGGGCTACTCTAGAGCCTTATTATATTAGGCTAGATTATAGCTCACGTGTATACTACTTAATTACTCTAGAATAATTTAGAGTAGTATAGAGTATTGAATAGAGTATAAGTAGTAAGAAATATATTTAAAGAGAATATAAGTAGGATCTACTACTCTACTCTACTCTACTATTTTCTCATACTACTAGTAGTGAGTTACTAGCTAGTACACGGGCGTGCGACTATGTTTATATGAGAGCTATTAGCTAAGTTAAATAGAAATTAGTTCAAATATTAATAAATTCACTATATATATAGCGGATTACGCGGATTATAGATATTATAATCGTAGCTCCTAAAGTTAGTTTAAATTACTAAGGTGTATATATTTCTAAAATATCTACTTAATTCATATTATATAACCTAATAGTAATTCATAAAAAGAGATAAATAATTATTCTATATTTACTTATTTAGCTTATATTCTTAATAATAAATACTATAGATTAGAATAAAGGGTACTAATTAATTAATAAGCTATATTAATATGAAATATCTCCCTATACTACTATAAATATTAGCTTTCTATGACCCTAATCACGTAAGTACTTAGTTAAGTTATATAAGAAGCTAATACTTAAATTATAGTACGTATTAGTATAGGACACCCTATATAGGGACCACGAGAGGCTTAGTAGCCGCGGGGATTATCGAGATTAGGTGCGAGAAGAGAAGGTTATTATAATAATTAAGTTTATATTTGAAATATTTAAGGTATAGAGTTTCTTACTATCTAACCTACTATTAAAGGCGTTATTAAATTACTTTTATAGGAGAATAAGGGATATAAGGGCTAATTAGTAAGACGGTTAAGGTCAATATTAAACGTCTCTTAATATAATATTATACCTTTATATAATTCGAGAGAATACTTTTAATATAACTCGAAACTAGACTTATAAATAAGATAAGAAAGAATACTAATAAGAGAGCTAATTCTTATCTTTAAGGATACTAGTTATATAAATAGCGGTAGAGATTATCTTTTCGAGTAAAGTACTGGGAATAGTGAGGGTAATAGTAGAGAAACTCGGTAATAGGTAAAGATAAGTAACTACAAGTATTTAAGTAATAGCTCAAGTCCTTACGTATTACAAATCCGCGATCTTAAAAGGGGTAACTAGTAACGGTGTACTTGAACTCTCGGCGATAGTTCTGGTTATACTAACTATTATAAGTTAGTATAAATTTAGTACTATTTAGGATTTATAAACTTACTTAAGGTTACATTAATAGTCGAATAGTTAGAGACAAATATCGCAAGAAAACTTTACTTTAGGTAATATAATAATAATAAACTAATTACTACTCTCTAGATTTAAAGAGTTAAGTGTGAAATTATTAGTAGGGTTCTTAATAATAGTCAAATATAGTGAACTTGAAATATTTTATAACTCTAGGCCTCTATATTCTCTAATGAGTTATAAGATGTCTTAAAGGTAATCGAATACGTCTTTCCTCAAGAAACCAGAATCCTGTTTAAGTCGAAATAATTCGTGTCTTTAGTAGAATTAAAACTCTCGTCCCTTGAACTAAGGAGGTAGCCTAGAATAGATTTTTAGAAGGGTTCGGGCTCTACCTCAAATAAGAGCGGATTATAAGTACTAAATCGAAAAGGGCCCTATAATTAACCCTAAGACTCTAGAAAGTAAAAGTAAGAGTAGGAAGTAGAAAGAGAATAAGTCTAGAAGATTAATTAGTAATAAGTTAATTTAAAGGAATTCAACCTATACTAATAATTTATTAAGGCCTAAAGGAGCTATATAGATAATATAGGTATATATTAGTATATATATAAAGGAATAATCGTGCCCTAAGGGCAGGGAAATAACTATATATAAGCCTATATATAGCTAATATATAGTATATAATATAATCGCTAATTACTATATTCTATATAATAGTTCCTATCCTCTATTAATATAGTAATCTAGTAGAGACCTTACTGGTCTCTACTACTAGTAAATAAATATTATAAGGCGCTTAAATACGAGTAAGTATTCGAGACTCTAAGTACTTAAGAGGGAATAGTGAAACGGAAAGCTATAGTAGCTATGTCTAGGTATATATACTTAGAAGTTGAATCTCTATACTCGCGTATACCTTAGAGGCGTCGCTTATAGGGAGCGTGGAGTTAAGTTAAATCCAAGTAGTTATAGGAGAGGATTAAGAATTAGTTTATATTATAAAGGTAATAGAGTTTTTGAAGTTAAAGGCTTTTTATAACTAGCTAAGAGCTATCCTAAGTAAGAGGCCCCTAATTACTTACTTACTTAAGTCAAGTTAATATTTCATTTTTCTTATAAGGCTAATAAGTGTAGTAATCTCTAATACCCGGCTAGTAATAGTTCTAATTAATATAGTAGAACTACGATATATAGGGTATAGTAGAAGCTTAAGGGTAGTGCACAGCTTCTGGGGTCAAATAGCCCAAATATACTCAAGAATTACTATTTATTCTAAGCTTAGAAACCGATTTTCGAAATCGTAACTTTAATAAAATACATCTTATAAGAGTATAATACAAATCGAGTAGTTATATTTAGAGATAAAATACTTTGTCTTAGGGTAATAGAATAATTAGTTAATAAGTAATTATTTGCGACTATATTAAGAAACTACTTTGGTATTCGTAAAAAAATCGATTTTAAAGCTAGTTTCGCACGAATATATAACTAAGCTAGCTTACTTAGTATCCCTACCCCGCCTATTATAGGGGCTATAGCTAGTTATAACTTTTAAGGTATTAAATATTCTTTTATATTTCTTTTTCTTTCTTATTTATATTAATAATTAAAATTCCACTATTAGAGATAATAGAATTTCAATTAAAATACATAGAATATTATTATATTATTTCTCAACTATTACTAAAACGTTTCTGAGATGTTCCTAATATAAGGGGCTCCTACTACTCCCTAACCCCTTAGACTAACTCTAACTCTTAACCTAAGCGACTTAGAAGTATTATAGAAATGTTCTAGAAACATTTCTATGAGTTAAATAAGAAGATATGAACTTATACTTAGTAAATTATCTTCAAAACATTATAGAAATGTTCTTAGCTAGCCGGTTTAGCTTATTTAGCTAGTTAGCTTATTATACTAGCTAATTCTTAGAAATAAGTAATCTTCAAGTATTATAAGCTAGCTGCGCTAAGAAAAAACCTTCTAAAACCCCCTGTAACAAGCTAGGTAAGGACGCTAAGTAGGCTAGCTTAGTTACCTTTCTGTTTTACACGCGGCTATAAAGCGCATTAATGTGCTATTTTCTATATTTAGAAAGAAATCTATACTTTTAAGGCGTCCTAAAATCTGCCTAGCGAGTTTATCGACTTATACTTAAGACGTATTTTAACTTTTTTAAGCCGAGTAGGGGCTCTATATAAGACATTTCATTCCTTTAACTAGATTTAATAGTATACTTCGAGTCGAATAACGAGATAATAGTAGCTCAAAAATCAAGAGATATTTCTAAATTTGCTATTAGATGTCCCGATTCGCTAGTCGAATATAGAATAAGTAGCCTTAACTAGTGTGAGAAATAAATAGATTAGATTAGATTAATAGCTATTAATCTAATCTATTTATGAATTATTCTTATTAATTATATTCTATTCACAAATTAATTAAGCTAATTATAAATATTTATAAATAACTTAATTAATATACACATAATTATAACACGTGATAAGCTAACCTAATTAGGTAAGAAACTCACTCTAGTACTACTTAGTAAGCTTTTTCCTCGACTATTTAAGAGTAAAGTAGCGCTAGAGCTTAATACTTACTTAATTAAGCTAGCTCATTACGTGCTATATTAATTAAAGGTATTCATAAATATTTATAATTAATTATTCTAATCTAATTAATTTTTTGAAGTA
>JAJTUS010000140.1:0-139982 GCA_021399465.1 Hyaloscypha sp. PMI_1271 | reverse complement strand
AGGAGTATTTTAGAGTAGTTCTAGTACTAATATAAATAGTTCTAATAGTAATTTAAGTAATTAAGGTAATAGAAGTAGTATAGGAGTCCTTAAAGAAGAAGGTATTAAGAGAGGTATATATTAGTTTAATTAGTTTATTAATAGAGTATTCTTAATACCCTTAAGTATAATATAAGCTAAAGTAATAAGTCCTTATATAAGGTTTATCTAAATTCCGCTCTTTTTAGTAATATTTATAATCTCTTATTTACTTTATATTTCCTCTTAGATAATATTAACTAAGGACTATATAATTATAAGCTATTTACTATTTTATTTAATATAAATACCCCTATATTATAAAAAAGTTTATAGGGTATAAATAATAGTTTAGTTTAGTTTATTCTAGATTATTATAATAAGTTAAGACCTAATTAATATACTTAACTAGAGAGCCTTTACTTAAGTCATATAACCTCGGATATATCTATAGTTATATAATATACCTCTTTTAGTTAATAGAGTAACTAAGTATTACTTAGGGAGCTCGGATACCTTAAAGAATATAGTTCTTATTCTCGCTTCCTTTCCTCTCTTCTTTTTTCTTTAGAGAATTCTATTTAGTTAATTGAACTACTAGTCTTCTTTATATAAAGGCCTAGCTTATAATAATTATAGTATTAAAGGTTATAAAGTCCTCCTAGAATAACTCTTATAAGTTTCTATTAGATTATTTATATAAAGTATACTATTATATCTTAGTATTAATATAGTTATTAAGGTCTTCCTTTAATACTATAATTATATTAATTCTATCCTATTACTTTTTAATTCTCGTCTTTTATTCCTTTATCTCTATTTTCTTAATATATATATATATATAGTTCGAAGTAAGAAAGAGCTAAAGAACTAAAAATAACTATAAAGGAAGTAGTTTAGTTTAAAGGTTTAGTATTAAAGTATTACTTTATAGTAAATACACGTCTATAATAAAGAAGTATATATATAGGAAATTAAAGTAATTTAGTATAAAAATCAGTAGAAAATTATAGGAAAAACATAAGAAAATCGAGGTTTCGAGAGGTTTAAGGTCGGAATTAAGGTGTTTTTCGGGTATATATATATAGTATATATATGTATTCTAGAGGTTCTCTTAGTATTATAATAATATATAAGTAGAATAAATAATTTCTAAGTTTATAGTCTTAGTACTATAGAGGTGGTTTTATAAGAGGTTCTAAGGTTCTAAAGTTTAAAGGTTTAAAGGGGAAGTATTAGAAGTTTATAGATTCGTAATTAAGGTATTTTTAACTAGTTCCTAGTATAGGGATTATTATAGGTAAATAAGTTATTATTCTAGTAAGTTATAGAGGGTATTTAGCTTTATAAAGGAATAATTAAATAGAGTTTACTCTAGTAGTTTATAAGGAGGTTTAGCTTTATAAAAGAGTTATCTTAAGGGTATTACTTTAGGTATCGAAAAGTAATTAAGGTTAAGGTAAAAGAAGTAAAAGAGTAATCTCTATTAACTAAGAATAACTAAGTAAATAACTATTTCTAATAGCAAAAATTAATTATTATCTCTCTAAGCTACTAAATACTTTTATAAGAGTTAATAAGAGGTTTCCCCTAGTAAAAATTAATTATCTACTCCCTAGGTTACTAAATACTTTTAGGACAAATCTAAATACCTCTAATCTATAAGTACTAACTAATTAGTATTAGTTTATTAGAAATACTAAATATTATTATATATAGTTATAAAATACTTATTATATTTATTATTAGTAAAGTAGTATATTATAGAAGTTAGGGAGTTTAGTTTAGAAGATTAAGCTACTAAACTATACTCCCGAACCTCTACTATACCTAATTAGGTCTAGTTTATAAGATAAGCTATATATATAATATAATATATAATAATCTATAAAAGTATAATTAAATAATAAGAAATATAAGTAAGTTATTAAAAGTTAATTATTATTATCTAGAGTAAGAAGCTACTAATCTAGTAAGCTAAGTAAGAAGTACTAAGCCTTTATAAGATCCTTTATAGAATCCTAGTATTAAGTTTAATTAGTACTAGTATTTAATATATCTCGTTTCTTATATCTTATTACTTATATAAAAGTAATCTTAATTACTTTAAGTTATATAATATAATTATATAATCTCTAGGAAATTAGTTATACTAATAAGTAACTTACCTTAGGCTAATAGTCAAGCCTGAGGCTAATAGTTAAGCCTAAGGCCGAAAATTAAGCGAAATATATACCTAAGGCTTAAGCGAATTTTCTTCCTTACTCTTAGGCTCCCTTAAAATCCTCCTCTCTTTTTTAGCTTTAAATTATTAAAATAAAGATAACCTAATTATATATCCTAGGTAGTAGATCTTATACTTATAATAATACTAGTTTCCTAAGGTTTTTTTGATTTTTGATTTTTGATTTTTTTTTGGTATTCCCTACTAAAATGAGCCGACTAATCAGAACAGCGGAATAGACCCACATCAGAAAAGTAGCGAATCAGAAGCTAGATGTCATGTGCTTTAACTCGTAGTATTTTCACTTTTTTCCATCCACGTCTAAAACCCCTTCAACCTAAGCTAAAGCTTAAGGTTGAAGGCAATCTCTAGGCTTTCTTAACCTTACTTTATTAGATGCCTTGAACTGTACTTAAATTAGAGAGCTAGCTAGAGCGGAGAGTAAAGCTAAATACAAGTGACTGAGGAGAATTACATGAATGTGAGCAGTAGAGCCTACTAAGCCGTCAGTGGCAATAAGGGGCTGAAACACGGACTCCACAATCGTACCAGCTGATATATCTTTAGGCAACAATAATATTGTGACTTGTGTCAACGAGCATGCACGTGGCTTACACTCGTGGCTTACGCTAACGTGACCCCTGTAAGCTTTGGAATGCGTGATAGGCGCATTCAGCCCTCGGAGTGAATGCTGTATGTCATGAGCACACGTCTAGGGCTTGGGAAGCAATGGCTTGACTGTCTCTATTCCGACGATTCAAAGCTAAAGAAGAAAAGAAGTTCTCAAATCCTCACAAATATTAACTTTTTGACTTCTTTAATTTAAACAATTATTACTAATTAATATTATATGGAAATCTCATATTGAAAATAGCCCTTAATTAGCCCTATAGTAAAATAATAGAAGTATTCAATTCTATCAATTCCTTATAAAGTAAATTAAATTTAAAGAGAAAGCTAGAGTTTTGGTGTCCCTGTCTGAGCGCCTCTACTTTGGTTAGTAGGCTAGTCCGGCCCCCAATCGACACCTGGGGCCGGAGGTGGCGGGGTGGCCGGCGGGGGGGGGGGGGGGGGGGGGGGGGGGGGGGGGCGGGAGTCGTTTTACTTTTTCCTGATGCATGGACAATGTTAGCTGATGAATAATCATGAACTTCACCACTTGTTGTCGCATCGGCTCGCTGTGGGCTCTAAGTCTAGAATCCGTCCTCACTTGGTTGATGATAACGTTATACCAAGTAATGAGCTGCAAGACCGCCTTCTTTCTCTTGCCATGATGCCGACAACGCCGCCAAGTACTTGAAAGCCAACAGAATTCGCGCCCACACAAAGTCCGAGTGATACCGGATATCTAACATACTGCCTTGCAAGCATCTACTGGCTTACGATGAGTAACGCAGCTATCTCAGGGACTTCAAACGAAGAAGAGGTTATCTCGCCAACACTCCACACATCTGAGCCATCTAGTTCTACCTTCTTCTTTGTAAATGAGACAGGTGGAGCAACATCGTATAAGCAAGGACACCGCCCCGATATCCGTTCTCATGTTCGAAAACTCTCAATGAAGCAATTCAGAAAAACTCACAAATCTCCCCCAAAACGAAATACAAAACTACCGAAATATGTTCCATTGACGTCTCAAAGTCTGGATTTTGAGACCCCAGAAGATTTAGAACACGATGAAGACTATCCATCAGAAGTTTCGCCTACAACTCGGGATTTAATCCCTGTGAAGCTGAATCCCATCGGGACTTTCGGTGCTGGTAGACTTGATCCCTTCTCGAGTTTGCCTATGGATGAGCCAAACCTTTACTCGCAGGAATTGATGGACCACGGTGGGTACAACTTTTCACTGAAGCAGATCATACCGCTCCCTTCTTAAACTAAGAACTCACTAGCTGTCACTTACCTACTACCCGGGCTTATACCTGACAAGGCACCGCCTAGCGAATTCAACCCTCTATCAAAAGAATACTTTTCATTCGGCCTACGAACTCCTATAGTATTCCATTCATTGGTATACTCAGGCTCCAACCACCTCGACTTCCTCCGCTCGTCGAACATCTTCCCTAACGCTCCAACGCCTCTTGCCCATAAAATTGTCGTTATCCAAAAGCTGAAGGAGGCTCTATCCGATCCTAGCCAAGCTTTACGAGACGAAACCATCCTCGCGATCTTAGTCCTCGCTACTCAAGAAGTCTTTATGGACCGGGGGAATAGCAACCCTTTCAACTCTCCCCTTCCAAAGCTTGGGTGGTTGAACATATATGGGAATTTCAGACTTGTTCCACGGCACATTAAGGCAATCGCGGATATCGTCGCATTGAGAGGCGGACTTGAAAACCTCCAACTGTATAAATTGGCAGAGATTATTGTCGCGTGTGTAAAATTTCTCCTGAAGTTAACATACTGGTTTCTAATTCGGCGCTAGGGGAGATGTTACTATGACGACCAATACTCTCGGGAAGCCAGACTTCCCTGCGCTTAGAATCCACACAGCCTCTATCGCTGCTCTTAGAGCCTGGGCAATATGTCCTCCTCGTCCGCTTGTTCAGACACAGGCTACAGCTTTCTGGAGACTTCGAGACTACGGAATAACAGACTCTATGCTTCAAGTCTTGGATTCAATGGGTGCTTACACCCTTGCGATTACCTATTACCTTCAAGGCAAGCCGTTTAGTCTGGGGCTCGGAGAGATAAATAGAACGCGACTGGCAGTTCAGCATAGGCTAGTATTACTACCAGCTTCGGAAGAGCTTATGATTATGCCCTCATCGAAACCCAATATTTATGAGTGCTGCCGTTTAGCAGCACTAATCTTCGGCGTGGCTGTGGTCTATCCAATCCCAAATCCTCACAATGTGTTGCTTGAGTTAGTTCGGCGTCTCAAGACAGCAATTGAGTGTTTAGATATTGGAACTTTCAGAACCAGTTTGTCTGGAGTGCTAGTATGGATGCTAGTACTAGGAGGGATAGCTGCCTCGGATAAGCCGGAGAGGCCTTGGTTTGTTTCCCAGTTGGCTTTGATTGTTCGGAGGCTGGATATAATTGAATGGAACAGTATCGAGGATACTTTGGAATCTTTTTTGTGGCTTGAAAGTGCTTGTGGTCAAGGGGGACGAGAGTTGTGGGATGAAGCGGGCTGCGTTTTATAGTGTACCATCGGGATTATCGACAGTCCAAGTTTCAGTGAATGTTTTGAATTATGGTTCATCTGCTCAACGGAGTATAGCTTGTACAGTACGAGTCGCTTGATGAAGAATGCAGTGACCACTGAGCACAATTCTAAAATAGGATCCTAAACTCTTCGCCTTCATATGACTAAAAATAGCAATGCACAACAGAATACGACTTTACTCAACTGAAACAACCCATAAACTTCTCCTCTCCCCTGTTCACAAATCTGACAGGATACTTTCCCCTCATTTTCAAGAAGATCTCCGACTGACTTGCCGCGATCAGGTTCCTTGCCTTGTTTATTCCTTTCTGATACACCGCCCTCCGTTCCTCTTTGCTCATCTTCTCAACTTGTGCATCACTTGCCCATTCGCTGACATCTAGCTCCAAGCTGTATGTTTTGAAAATTACAGCTAGTACGGCCGTGATCTCAATCTGAGAAAAGCGTCTTCCTGGACAAGCCCGAGCACCTTCAGCGAAGGGGATGAATACTCCTTTTGGTAATACGAGAAGACCATCGTTAGTATCGAAGGAGGTTGTGTTCTCACTATCCTCGCTTCCAGAATCGGTGGAGCTCGGTTTCTCCGTTGCTTCTTTGGTTGAGGAGAGCCAGCGTTCGGGCACCCAATCATCTAAATCGTGCGTTTTGTTCGACAGCTTGCTGGGACTGGAAGGCCAATACCTGGGATTTCGTTGGACACCGACCGTGCTGACGTGGATCATTGTAGAAGTAGGCACCGAGACTGTTTTTCCGTCGAAAGTCAGGGGTTGTGGGGCACCTCTTACGATCTTGGGAAAATCAATGAGGGGGGGCATCAGGCGAAGGGTTTCGTTAATTGTTGCTCCAAGCATTGTGTTCCAGAGACGACCGAGATCAGTGTCGTAGGACCATTCTTCGGAAGTGCGGGATCCAACGATTGAATCAATGTCTTCTTGCATGCGGGCCTGCTTTTCAAGCTCGATCGCGAGAAACAGTAAACACAAGTGTGCAACGTTTGCTGAAGTTTCGTGCCCAGCGAAGAGGATGATCCATGCATTGGAGATGACTTCTTGCTTTGTCAGGTACGGTCCTTTGGAATCTTCCGGACTTCTCTCTGAAGCCTTGACGAGTGGACCTTGGAGACGTTAGAATCTGCAACTAATGTAGTAAGACAAAACTAACCCATCACATCCATAGTTCCCTTCTCCGTCATCTCTCCACGCTCAAGTTGCCTAACCTTAAACTCAGACAATTCCGAGAAGTAATCGCTGCATTCAACGTATGATCGTAATAACTTTTTGTGGAGTTCAAAAGGCGAGATTTCTACCATGCAGTCAGAATGGTGACTCGACTTTCTTGGCTTGACCTACGTAGTAACGACACCGGAAATATTGCCAACCAAATGATACTGTGAAGTAATGTTTTGAGAGATTCCTTGAAAGTCATGGCATGACTTTCAACTAGCTTGGACGTGTTGAAACCAGGGATTGCGTTGGATCCTAACTTTTCCTCATTTTCGCCTGCCCATAGTTGCCTGACTCCAAATCCAGCTGCAGAAATCACATGCAGAGCCATAGTAGCAGTGTACGGCGCGGTATCTTGGACCTTCATTGTCCCAGAGGTATTTCCCTCCAGTTTTGACCAAACGTCGACCATGGCTAATCCTTGTCGCAAACTCTCTTTCCAAACCAGGGAATTACTCTTCTCAGAGAAGGCTGGTGCAACGATCTTGCGATGTCGTTTCCAGTCGTCCCCCTCCGTGGTCAAGAGGCTCGGTCCAAAGATATCGACTATGGCGTACAACTCCACAGGCTTTACGAAGTCCTTTCTTCGGGTTGTGAGCTGTACGTTCGCCTCTGGATTGCTACTGCTCATGAATATTTGCCCAGGGCTAACTATCAGGTAGACCTCTCCAAGAGCTTCTCGCATTTCTTGAGCGTAATACCAGGAGCGATGGACATGAGCAAGTCTAAGGGTATAAGCTTGGTAGGTGGATAGCTGAAAGAGGCCCTAACTTCGGCCATAGCCATCTCCGTGACGGGGTGAACTTGTGAAGCGGGCCAAGGAAAATGTTGTGAGTTGCTATCCAGAGATATCCCGGCACGCCATCGATAACTAAATGGTTAGAAATATTCAAACAAGTAGCAGAATTAGAGTCTTACTGGATATACGATATGGAAGACCAGATCGTTTTGCTGCAGCAATATTGCGATTGAGTGCGGCAAGTTTGGTTGATAACCAGAGCACCACCAAGCCAACCAGTCCAATCGTAACGTAAGTCAACATTGTCACAATGATGGTCGTCACTTGAGCAAATAGTAACAACACTCGGACTCTTGAGAACGAAAAGAAAAGCGGTCTGATTTAGAGGAGGATCTGAGTTAAGTACAGTATGGCAGATGTCGCTTGTGAAACTGACAACTTTGGGATGCGGAGCAGGGTTCCATTTCCCAGCCCTGGAATCACAAAGAGGCGTCAAGTTCAAGTGTGGCTATCCTTGCTCACGGATACGCCGAACGAGTAATGCGACGGAGAGTTCCCAGGGTCGCCAAGCCTCAGCGTGAAGATATTCTGACGGACTGTAAGCAAAGTGTTCACGGCGGAGCTGAACTTTTGGAACGGCCCTTCTTGAGGTGGGCGGCGTTGGTGGCGTTCCTTCAAATTTGCTTTCCAAGCCATGAATGAAGTAGGTGTCAGGGAAGGAATTTCTTTCCAAAAGTCATGTTGAAGGCTTGTACCACACAATTCTCTCAGCAACTTGTATGGGAGCCGTGATGACACTTTGGAAGGAAATTTGAGAAGCACATGCTTACGATGATGGATGGATGGGGATGAAAAGATGGCGTCTTCGTATCATCGCTTCATGCGCTGGCATGTCACTTCTCACCAAATAGTTCACAGCCCGTCCAAAGGTGCGGAGACACAACGCCGTGCTTCGCTCCAGCCGTAAATATATCATCGGCCCTGACACTCGTACTTTATGCCCTATTTTGGTCCCCAAGACGCGACTTCGCGTGTGGGCTAAATGCGTGCAGGGCCGAGGTTGGATTTGACTTTACCCTCCGGCTCACCTGGAGCTTGCTCTGTAAAGAAACCCATCAATCGCATACGATGAGCGACAGCTCACAAAGTGAAGCTTACGATGAAGTTATCGATGAGAAGAAGGAGAATGAAGAGAAGAATGAGACGGTGACAAGTCCGGCATTCCCCGAGAAGACCCCAGACCCACTAATAGTTCTTCACTGCGTAAAAAGCGCGCTAAGATTTCCCCGGGCAAGAAATAGCTTCAAGTCTCCTCCGGATTTGATTTTTGGAAGATCAAGCTTCCATTCTCTCACTTCAGGGCTGCTCTCTTTCGCCTATTATCCATATTTTGCGCCAACATGCTTTCAACAGTCAGAGTAGCCGGCAGGCAAGCTGTTGCTCGTGCTGCAGCCCCGAGAAGCTCTGTCGCGCTGCGCAAAGCTTCGACGTGGGCAAATGTGCCTCAAGGACCTCCCGTGAGTTTTCTAACCTGCACTCCTTTAGAGAAGACATTGGCTAATAGTGGTTCAGGATGTAAGTAATTGAGGAACCATGAAGTGTCTGCCATTTACTAATTCCAATGCTTCTTCGAAGGCTATCTTGGGTATGACTCAAGGTGGACAGGTTCCCTCGGATTGCTTTTTCTGACAGGATTTTAGGTATCACTGAGGCATTCAAGGCCGATAGCTTCAAGGAGAAGATCAATCTAGGTGTGCTGAAGCAATGAGATGTAATTGGGCGTTGCTGATAGCTATTTTAAGGTGTTGGCGCATACCGCGACGATCAAGGCAAACCCTACGTCCTTCCCTCCGTCCGAACCGCCGAAGACAAGGTCGTTGCTGCAAAACTTAACAAAGAATACGCTGGCATTACTGGTGTCCCCGAGTTCACCAAGGCTGCTGCTGTTCTGGCGTATGGTCCTGGCTCCAGTGCTCTCGACCGTCTCGTCATCACACAATCGATTTCCGGCACAGGAGCTCTCCGAATCGGTGGTGCATTCCTCGAACGCTTCTACCCAGGTACAAAGAAGATCTATATTCCAACGCCATCATGGGCCAACCATGCTGCTGTCTTCAAGGACTCAGGTCTGGAAGTTGAGAAGTACCGATACTACAACAAGGACACAATTGGTCTGGACTTCGAGGGCATGATTGCGGATATCAAGGGCGCTCCCAAGGGAAGCATGTTCTTGCTCCACGCTTGTGCCCACAACCCTACCGGTGTTGACCCCACACCCGAGCAATGGAAGGAGATCAGCGAGGCTGTTAAGTCTGGTGAACACTACGCGTTCTTCGACATGGCATACCAAGGCTTTGCCTCAGGAAACACAGATAAGGATGCTTTCCCACTCCGATACTTCGTTGAGCAAGGCCACAACCCCTGCCTCGCCCAATCCTTCGCCAAGAACATGGGTTTGTACGGTGAGCGTGTTGGAGCCTTTTCCGTTGTGTGCGTGGATGCCGAGGAAAAGAAGCGTGTTGACTCACAAATCAAGATCCTTGTCCGACCTCTCTACTCCAACCCTCCAGTTCACGGTGCTCGTATTGCCTCCGAGATTCTCAACGACCCGGCCCTGAACAAGCAATGGCTCGGCGAAGTCAAGGGAATGGCTGACCGTATCATCACCATGCGTGCCCTGTTGAAGAAGGAGCTTGAGAACTTAGGTTCAAAGCATGATTGGAGCCATATTACCAGCCAGATTGGCATGTTTGCTTATACCGGATTGACCCCTGAGCAGATGGATAAGTTGGCTAAGGAGGTGAGTTGTGTCTGCTATTAGGAAAAGATTCACTAACATGAATCTCAGCACTCTGTTTATGCTACCAAGGACGGCAGAATATCAGTCGCAGGCATCACATCCGGAAACGTCAAGAGACTCGCAGCCGCCATCCACGCAGTCAAGCCATAGAAGTGTGATAGAAGCGTCTGGATACGATAGTGTCCTGGGATCAATGGTTGGCTAACCGATAGACAAGCTACCGCACCACATTGTACAAATACTACCACATACTTCACGTCCCTCATAAAACCGTGAATCGTAAATCATACTTAAACACAAACCACCCTACCTCCCCTTCAACTTCTCAACATCCCGCCCCACCTCCCTCAGCTCCCTGACCATCTCCCCATAAACCCTCGCAATCTCCCTCATAACCTTCTCCTTCTCGGCCCCTCCTTCCTCCTCTGTGCGTCCGACTCCATACCCCCAAAGCACCCTCTCGGCCCCTTTCTTCCGCTCCCTCAACCGCTCCCTCCCATCCCGCAAATTCCTAACGTATTCCTGCAGCGCACTCTTTACTTGCTCCGTGTACACCATTTTCTCACCCCTCATGGCTTTCTCCTTGACTTGATACTGCAAAGACTGAGCCGATATCGAAAGCAGCTCAGCATGCGCCTTCACATGCCGGGAGACGGAGCCATGCACGCTTTGCTCCAGAATCAAAATCACCAGCGTCGTAGCGAGATGATATAATCCCAGCAGTGTTGTAGTCTTCGAAACCAAGCCCGCACGTCTAGCCGTCAAATCTCCTTTCTTGGCAGCATTTTCGGCTTGTAAGGTTTTGATACTGTCATGCAGTTTCGGTATGGTTCGGTGCAGGAACGATGGATTGGTTGTTGGTGTAAGTATTCGTGCTAGGGCGAGGGCTTGTGTTTGTAGGTGCGCTGAAACCAGGGAACCGATTTGCGGGAGGTAGGAAGGGAGGGATGTCCATTGGGGGGTTGCTTCTAAGAGCTTGATCGAGGATTGGGGGAGGGGGGTGGATGTGAGGCGTGCGGACAGGAGGAGGATGAGTTCGAGGAGCTCTGTGGGGAGAGTCGCGGGCGTTTTCGCGGGCGGTTTGGATTTTGACGCTGCGTTGGTAGTGGGTGTGGCGAGGTCGAGATTGCTGAGGGCATTACGTAGGAGACGAGCCTTTGCTGCGCGGATTCGGGCGGTTTTGAGGGACTATGATCTTGTTAGAAGAGATAAAAGAGTGGGCGAGGAGGTTGCACTTCTGTCACGGCGTCCAGCTCCTTTTGCGCAGGGTGGTTCTTGGTTGAGCCGTTTGGGTTTAGGATATTGTTTGCTAGTGTGGCATGAAGAGCTGCGAATTTAGGATTGCTTTGCAGCACGGAATCTTCAATTGGTGGTAGCATTTTGGCATTGTATTGAAGGAGGGAGGTTGTGTTTGGCGAGGCTGTTTACAAATTGTGGGAGAAGACGCGGCTGAGGCACGCTTTCCGAACCTCATCTCTCTTCTCCACAATTTTGACTTTCACATCATTTTGGGCCGATGGCCGCTTCTTTTCAGCACCCCGTAACGCATTGATCAATGTAAATTCGCAACTGTTTAATCAATAGGCCTCCTCTTTTGATCCAGTATGACGAAATCCGACCCTGGAGATTCACCCGGCGCCAGAACTGGCTTCAACATTACTGGCAACAACGAGGACTTTAATCACAATTAAAATCTATGTCTGCAAGCCGATTTGGATGAGTGGGATGAGTCTATTGAGCAACAGGCCGAGAAAATCGAAAAATGCGAATGAAAACTCGAGGACCTGAGACGGAAGATCAAGCATCTCGAAAAGTGGCTCGCATGGTCCTGCCCTTACGTGTCTTCCTCCGCAGCCACACTGGTAATGCAAATGAGAATCCCACTGCGAAGCTCCAGAGAGAACCATTCCATTTTCCCAATTCTAGCTACTACATTTCGACTTCAGCATTCTACCCTCTCAGCAGTTACATCTACACCGTCCTACCTATCATCCATGCCTCCCCAATTCAGGGTTATCATCGGCAAGAAATCTCCGAGGAATTCATCGTCCAAAGCTATCTCTTACGGAGTCTGATTAGAAAAGTGGGAAAATGTGGAGTTCGCAAATGGATGTCTGGGAACCCGAGGATTGCACAAGAATACTGCAGAAAGAACGACAAGGTTAAGAACTTGAAGACAGATCTCGGGATGGCAATTGTTGTTGGGGACTATTGGCAGAGAACTTTGGCTCATTAGAAATCCAACATCTCTGTGGAAACCGTGGAGTCCGAGTCAAGGAGAAGGCCTCCCTCTCATTTATCAAGCCGCGTCAAATATAAGATCACAAAGAGAGGATTCAACAAAGGTCTCTGATCGCGAGATAGGCAAGCGTTGAGTCAAGGGATGAAAAGGTATCTCATTTGATATACTACTTCCCAACGCATCGCATCGTCCGTTCACACTCCCCTATATAGAAACCCATCCACAAGCATTTCGACCACTCGGACTCCAGGTATATCGCCACTCACACCCTTTTTCTCACACAAGTGCACCGAAACATTTAAAGGGAATGGCCAAACAACCCAGCAGAACGATGGCGCCGACGCTGATTAGGATAATACATACAATTGGGCATCCAGTGCCGCCGTAGGGATCGCGCCGTGAGAGGAGGCTTGGCAGTGTGCAAGTAGGCTGAGGAATTCCGGAGGTTGTTGTAAGGGAGTCTGACCCGCTACTTCTTTTTCAGCATAGCCATAAACCAGGCTATAATGCCTAGCAGGACGACTGACCCGACGACGATTCCTATGATACCACCGACCCCCAGGGAGGTGCCGCTAGAGCCATCACTGCGTGCTGAGAGCAGGATTGTTGAATCCGAAGTTGTTGTATTAAGGGAGGGGCTTGGTGGCAAGTTCTCTTTAGGCGGAGGGAGAGACAGTGCGAGATGTGAGGATCCCAGGACGAGGAGAACGAGGGAAAGAATGAGCTGGGTGCGCATTTTGGATCTGATCTCAGGTGAGTCTGTATTCGGTTGTTTCGGTTGTTTCGGTTGATTTCTCGTCGAGTATGAAGTCTGAAGTTGGATTTATGTTTGTTTTGAGGAGAGTATTTTCGTGAAAGTCCCGTTCCAGCGGACAAGATATATATACTCGTCCCAGAACAGATAACCCGGCAGTGTTAATACAATAGGCGCAACTGTTCTAATTTCCTCTTTGTGATTGTACTCCCGGCACAAGGGTGCATCGACGATTAAGTCATTTCAAGGAGGACTGTGAGCCCAGAGTGGTCGAGGGATGTCTCTTAGGGTGACTCTGTCTGAAGGGTCGGCTTCCCACCAAAGGCCTTCATCCGCGGGATCTCAATCATCTGCGTTTCAATCCTTATCGCCCGTCTCTTCATTCTCATCATTTGTCTACTCTTCCTCATGATCCGTACCACATTCTACCAAATTCTCCCCCCCTGTCTCTTCATATGGCTATCGATGTTCTCCTATAACAATCGTCTTAGAGCACGAGTACCAATACCATCCTTAGAAACGACTTCCCTATTTATCACAAATTCTCCTCCAAAAGCAAAATCAATCGCCTTCATGGCCTCTTTAAGCCTTCGTTTCAGCTCCGCGGGCATAAAAAGCCCCCATGCTGCACTTCGAAATCATCAGCTCCAATGAGAATCTCCTCTCCAATTTCGAAATTGTTCCCTTTTGTTCACCAGCGTCACTCAATATGTCAAGCACTCGATAGTAGTCCTCATGGTGATGAATCGTGTAGTAGAGCAGAAACATGAAAGGGCGCGACAACATGCTATCATGGGCTCTGCTCTCATGCGGCATACCCACCAGCGTAACCTCTTTCAGACGCTCCTTTTCAGCGAGGCATCCCAAGACCTTGAATATACGGGCCGTGGTAGACAGCGCGTTCGACCATTCATGGTGGGAAAAGTCGAGAAGAACGCGGGGGACATGGTACAGGAAAATTGCATTCTGAAAAGGAACAAATCTGTTTGCAGGTCCGCAGGAGCGCGGTCATAGCGCTGTGGCAGAGTTGCAGATCGATTTGCATTAGCTGCCATAGCAAGCTCGGTACTCTCCCCACGGTATTTAGGCTTGACACACTCTTCAAGGCGCGGTGTGAAAGTTCCATCATCGCTTTGCCGGAATATATATTGGACATAACGTGATTCCGAGTAGAAGACGTATTCGTAGATCATAACGCGCAGTTCGAGCATGAAGGGTGCGGTGTCAAGTGTTGTAGCCGCGGAGCTGCGGCTGGTGTATTAGTATCTACCTTGCTCTTTAAGACGAATACCTGAGAGAGGCATCGTTGTGAGATACAACCATGTGAAATGGTTGTTGGTGTTCTTTCTTGGTGGACAAAGACTTCTCTTTGCTGATGAAAATTTTGTGAAGAATGAAAGAAAATTCGAGGGCGAGTGGAAGTTCTTTTAAGCAAAACATTTCCATTTGAACAGAGCTGATTGGCAACTTTACTCTCTGATAATTGACTGTTTTCTTGTATCTTTTTGGTTAGCCTGACCGTTGTGCACCAAGGATCCATAGTACGGCTCCATCTAAGCCCCGCTAAATAAAAATGTGAAGATATCGACTGATTGGACCTTAGATTTAAAAGTTATTTTAATTTGTACCACGAAACTCGAACCCCTGATACACGAGACGCATCTATCTCCTTCTCTCGTGGTGTACTCACCGTTTGGAATCGCAACCCTTTCCATGCCCTTCTTGATTCTGAACTCCTCTAAGTCCTGGCATACACTTACTCTCACCACCACACCTAATTTCTCTCCTTCCATTCCGCACTGGTTTCGGACCAAAATTCGCAATCTAAATTTCTTGTGAACATGGGTACCAGAGAACTTGGTAGGGGTCGATCACGTGAAAAGGATCTGAATTGGGATAGGAATCTTGCTTTCCATGCATGAATTGAAATGTTTTGCTTATTTACTTTACGCATCTGTGGGTATCGTAGAATATTCCAATCTCAGCCGCGACCCCACCAGCTTTCCAAAAAAAAAAAGCCCAATTTCCCAGAAGCTCCAAGCTTCCAAAATCCAATGTATTCTACCAGCCCCACAGTTCCTCCGAAGGATCTGTCATCGGAACGCAATCCTCAGACTCCTCCTGTCTGACCCCCAACTTCATCAACTTTATAAGCATCTCCGCGGACAGAGGCCTCCCTTGGTTCGGCATGATCCCGATAGCCCCCGAGAACTCCTCGCGAGAAAATATCCCTTCCTTCTTCGCCTTCAGTCGTTGTTTCTGAAGAGCCATTATGTACTCAAGTACCTCAATGTTTATCCCTCTCACGGCAAGATCTAAAGCAGATAGGCCGCCAGAAGACCTTGCTTTCAAAGAGGCTCCGCCTTTAACTAGGGCGTGAAATGTTGCCAGTTTTCCATTTTCCGCTGCAAGGAGTAGGCTCGTCCGACGGTCTTCAAATTCGACGTCCTCCACACCTTTCTTTGTGACACATAATGCTCCAATAACCTTTGGCTCATTCATAATCGTCGCAATCATCAGAGCAGTTGAACCCCTAGGAATCTTCTTCCCATGGTGGTCAATGACTTGTCCAGTCCTAGCGTGTAGGTTGGCTCCGTAGCCCAACAGGAGTTTGACCATGGTATGATCCCCAGCCAAAGCCGCTTCTAACAAAGGCGTCTGTCTGACCAGGTTCGGTGAGTTTGCGGGGGCTCCATTGGATAATAGTAAATGGGCGATCTGAGCGTTTCCGCTGACAGATGTCCAGGATAAGGCTGAATTGCCAGACAGATCTGTAGCTGAGAGGTTTGCTCCTGAGGTCGTCAAGATCCATGCTGCTCTATAATTCTGGCTGTTGCAGGCTCTCATGAGCGGTGTCTGCGCCAGGTCTGAGAAGTCTTTGGTCAGTATAACTTGATCATGAACTGAAAGTATTGATACATACTGTCTTGGGCATTGACATCCACCCCGACCTTGATAAGGAACTTCATGATATCAGGCAAGCCCGCCGTTGTCGCGATATGAAGGCTGGATTCTCCCAAGAAGTTGGTGCATTTTGGTGATACGCCATATTCGATCAAAAGTTGCAGAGCCCTCATTCCGTCTGGGCACATTGAGCAAGCAAGCAGGGCCTGTTCAGCCATCTCTGTGTTCCTGATCTCCGCTCCTTTCGAACTCAATAGATTGGCCACGTCAGCATGTCCACCAATGAGGGCGAGCAACAAGGGAGAGTTCTCCGACAGGTTCGAGGGGTTCACAAGAGCTTGAGCTCCGAGGAGTAGCTGGACGATCCAAAAGTGACCGTTCAAAGCTGCGCCGCAAAGAGGTCGTTGATATGGATGGATAACACCAAGTGCCGCAAGAGGTTCCTGTTCCGGTGCGTAGAACCTTTGACGAGCACTTTCGGCTCCATCAACAGGTTGCACCACGTCCTTGGTGCTGATGACATCTGCACCAGCGCCCGCAGCCAGAAGACGCTCGACAATATCGTAGTGTCCATTAGCAGCAGCCGCATAGAGCGGTGTCGGACCTGGCATTTTTGACTTCTGATCGAGTCCTTGAGTTCGATAAGCCAGACCGTCAGTCTGGAAAACATTGGCACCTTTGTAAATAAGGAATTCGACAATCTCGGTACGACCATGTGCGGCGGCCAGGGCCAAAGGAAAGCCTGTGCTGTTTCCTTCAATCCCGCAACCCGGCAACGGAAACAATAATTCAAATATGTTCATATGTCCCTCCTTGATGGCTTGCATGTATGCATTCATCCCACTCTCATCAGCTGCAACAGGACTTGCCCCATCCTGGAGAAAAGTTTTAACAGCTGCAACATGGCCGGCCGAGGCAGCCTTGCAAAATGCGTGTGCTTTGATGCTAAGTCTTGAGTCCTTTTGTGACGTAGGGTCCTTAGGATCGTGAATGGTAAGCTCCAAAGCCGTGAGTAGAGCCTTTATCACATCAGAGTTGTTGCCAAGAACGGCGTTGTTCAAAGCGATGATACCGGCTGAGGTTCTGCTGCCAAAAATGTTCGAGGCACTCCAACCTGCTCGCCCTAGCCTTCGAACCATATCGGCATGTCCATTCAGTGCAGCTCGTTCGAGAGCATTGCAAAACTGACCAGCATACTCGGTGGTGAACGACCTGCTCTGCTCGATCACTGGCCCCTGTGCCAGTTTGAAAGAATCGATAACAGCATGCTGGTTAGCGGCAGCGGCTTCAAGAATCAGATGAGCTCGAAATTGATTCCAAGGACGTTCTGGCTTGTCCAGATCCGGTCTGCAAAGATCGAGGATCGACAGGTTGCCTTTTCGGGCTGCAATTAACATCTTGGAATAGGCCCATCCATGCATAGGCAAGCTCTCATTCCAGGCATCCTGGAAATAAGCGATCGATTCCAGCTGCTCGCTTGATAGGCAGTTATTGACAACATTCTTGAACACCCAGGTAATTGAATCTCTGATATAGCTCTTAAAATCAAACCATTGGTCAAATCCTGATAAGCTTTTGATGATGCTGGGGTTGTTGTGAGTGATCGCCCAGCCCATCTGATCTGGGTACGGGTTGCCGAGGAAAAGATCGGCAGACCATGGTCTAAATTCGAAGGGCAATTGCTTTTGAGTCACCAGACTCTGGAAGAGCTTGTCTCGTTTCTCGGACTTCTCACTTTGCACGAACCTTGCTGCGTGCCACAGCCAATTCTTCTTTGCATAGCGATGAAGGCCGAAGTTTTCAAAGGTTCGTTGGCTCTGTTGTGGAGCTATTGACGGCATAGACATAGATTGACGGAAGCCAATTGTGATAGACGCAATGTCAATTGCGGGCGGGAATTCTTGTGGTTGGTCCACAGGCGAAATTGGACTTAACATTTCCTCGACGGCCATCCTGTTGTTGATGGGGCTGTTTTGCTCTTCGAAGTCTTCGAAGCAGAGATAGGCAATGCAGACTTCTCCAAGATGTTTGTTGGCGTCCTTTAAGTTGAACTGGTAGCAGCTCGTTGGGCGCTCCCGAAGAAGATATTGCTGAACTGTATAATTGGCAAGGCGGATGATTCTGGTCTTCTCGTCGAACACCACTAGGCCCCCATATGTCCCCAGAACATTTAAATCATTGATGGGAATCTTCTCATCATCCCAGCGACGATCTTCAAGGGTGAAAGCCATGCCTTCACAAAGTTCCTCCATTGTCAAAGGGCGGCGAGCAGCGATCATGCACTCGAACATTCGTGAAATAAGTACATGACTTGAAGACTGAGCCAATCTTTGTAAAAGGCGGTCGTATGTTTCGTCCAGATCCTTTGGCAAGTCCTGTAGGATGGGCTTGATCTGATCTTCACAGCTTGCGAGGCGTAGAGTTTCAAGCTGTAGCTTCACCCACAGAAATCTGCAACAAGGAGTCAGCGGATCACTCTAGAGAGCAAATAGGGCGATATGTGGGTTATTTTATTACTTACATTCCCTTGGCCCCAGTGATTAATGTCTGAATAACTTCATCTTTTAAGTTTGCGTTGCCGAGGACCACCGGTAACATCAACTCTACCGAGTCACGAACGTAGCTTTCAATGTTGTTGGATGTGGCCGACTCGAGAAGACTGACCCGGAAGCTGGCTTCTGGAAGAGGCGACAGGATGCTTAGGACATTTTGATCCTCTCTGCTTGTGATAAGAACTTTCACTGACAGGCCCGGACACGAGATCAAGGTCTTCAAGCACCGGAGGATGGTGTTTCTATCCGCTTCATCAACCTCGTCGATGCCATCGACGACCAAGATGACATTTTGAAACCAGCAGACCGTTTGCATGAGCACTTGAAAGACGTCGCTCGTTTCCGGAGTACGCTTGCCATCGAAATAGTGTTGCTCGATGAGCTGTCCGACTTGTTCTGGGATATTGTAATTTCGCAGGAGGCCTCGCACAAGGGCTCCTAAGATGAATGCGGGCTCGAGGGATGCCTTATCGGCATAATCGCAATAATAGTATGTGACTTCCACGTCATCTAAATCGGATGACTTCAAGGCTTCGATGACGCCAGACGCGAGAACGGTTTTTCCACAGCCAGCTAAATACAGGTGAGTTGGTGACCAAGAGGAGCAAAGAAAGCAGAACTCACGAGGCCCGTAGCAGCATAGCGCGGCAGAGTATTCATGACCCAACCATTCTCTAAACTGTGGGGTGCTAAACATCCAACTGCAGCTCTCAGGACATCCGATTCTTCGGAAGCTGTCGTGCTTTTGTTTCGTACGAACGGGTGACAATAATCTAAGCTGCCGTATATCTTTCCGTTCTGTACCGAAGTAAGTATAGATAAGATTGCACTGGTTACACAATCGAGGATCACCTTTGGCTTTCTCATCGTCTGGTTCCGTAGTGGCCGGGACTGACTCCGAAATCTGGCTTCCCTCGACCGAAACATTCTTCTCCTGAGGATTAGAAGGGCGGACATCTGGCCCGAAGTTCTTGATGAGACGGGGACTCAGAGGCCACTGGGTCCAAATCTTCGGTACGAGTCTGCCGGACGGTGGAGGGGTGAGGCGCTCCATGGTAATGAGGCTGGGATCATGGGAAATTAAGTCTCCTCAGGCGGGAACTCAGAAGGACGGAACGGAATACAGCAAACACTTCAAAGAATTGATGCTCCAACAGCATACTAGCTGAGTTTCAATGAAGAGGAAGGAAAGAGATATTGAATGAAATTGCTGGCCCAGGAAGGTACTACCCCTGCATTGCTGGCCTGCACCTTGCTGTCTACATTGCTGAGACATGGTGAGTTTGCCGCGCTGTTGGTCCATTAGGCGTGCAGCTTTGCCGCGATACCTAATTTCGTTGTCCAGTTACTTCCAGTCAGTGCGACTTTAAGGTACAGGAGTAGGAGGATCCTTGAGCACAGCGGGAAAGGTCACGGCGCGATTGGTGATGGTTACGCTGTACCCGGTCAACGAAAGCGCGTGAGCGCATGCTCTAAAAATAGACCAGCCTCTCCCGAGTGCTTGGCAGCGCTTACGGTATTAACTCCTAACTGACAAAGCATAATGCGACTGCCAAAAGTGATAATCAGATCACACGAAACTGGCTCATTCATCGCGACATCAGAGGATTCCGGTCTGACATGAAGCGCGTTGTTAGCACGGTTCATTATCACGTGATATGTAGCTCACATGGAACTCACGTGATATACCCCTTTCTCCTCGTAACACCCACCAGTAGCACTCGCTCCCGAGCGCGACGCTCCCTAACAATTGAACCCCACCGCCCCCACCAAATTGCTACACTTCCATCCGCTCGCCACTTTCCCATTAACTAAATCCAACTCCACACCCAGCATACTAATATCCCTGCAAGGCGCCGCACCGCTACACTGAAAACTCGCAACCGGATCCGCACTAATCGTCCCCCGTATATCCTCGATCAAGATATCTTCGAGCTGGAATTCAGAGCTGTTGCAATCGCCTGCTGAGCCGCTGAAGGTGGTGCATTGAGAGATGGCGAATGGTGAACCGCGGAGAGCGGAGACGGTGAAGTTGGAGAAGGTTATGTTTTTCGCATCTGAGAGTGTGAGATTAGGTTGCGTTTGACTAAGGATGTGGGAGGGGAAGAGGCCTTACAACCTAAACCTCCACCGCCTCCGTTCGGCGGGTATCCAACTCTCTCTCCAGTCCATGTCTTTACATACCCTGCATGAAGTGTCTTCACACATATGATATCTCTCGCTGTGATATTCTCTAGAACCTCATACACACCCTCATACTGCCCGATACTCCCCAGCGCCACACCCAGTCCATTGATGAATGTAGAGTTTGTGATGAGGATATTAGTGCTATTAGCTTTCGTCGAGATGCTATCATCGCCATTGATGATCGTCATATGATCGAAGTGAATATTGTTGCTATATATCGTGTCCACGCCATCGGTGTTCCGAGCTGGGCTTCCACTGTGGGATGTGCTATTAATATAAACATCCTGCATCAGGATGTTCTCGCTTTTGAAGACGGTCATCGTCCACATCTGGCTTTGCACAAATTTCAGCCCGGTGAAAACCGAGTCACGAGTGTTCCAGATCGTGAGAGCATGCGGTCGGTGAGGATAATTTGATGCCCCTTTGACGAAGTCGTACCAGACTTGTCCGTTGCCATCGAGGGTTCCGGAGCCGTGCCCATTGAAGTGGATGTTGCTGCCTCCTAGCCACCATGCTGAGGATTGATTTTGATAGCCGAAGAAGAGGGAGGCCTTGAGCCAGTAGGTGATGTTCGTTGACCACTTATACAATTTAGCAAACGTAGGAGAAGACGAAGCTGAGGGATGTGATTATACCAAGAGAGTTCCGTACAAATCGATATCGACATTCTCTAGACCCGTCGTATTCATGACCGTGTTGACATGGTAGGTCTCGTTGATGAAGACAATTCGTCCATTCTTGCCACAAGAATCGAATGCCTTGAGGATAGCAGGTGTGTCATCGGAGCCGTCGAGACTTGGCTTGATAGTACAGGTCTTCTTGTCTTTGGCGCCAGGATTGGGGCCCTGCGGCTCTGAATAATTGCAAGTGACAGAAGAGACGCTCAGAGCAAACAGGACTAAGGTAAAGAAACGCATGTTGAAGCAAACTGAGTGTTTTAATAAGAAAATGTATTCACAGTTCTTATTAATTCATCGAGAACAAAGAGTTTGGGCAGGTGCAGTTATGCAGCCCCAGATTCCTCACAACGATGATTCCCAGCGCGGGGTGAGACTGGGGAACTTGAGAACCGGGACAAGTTTGACCACGCGTCTTTTTTAAAATTATTCCGGGGAAACACAGTCCGGAGAATAGGCTCGATATTCTTTCCAGTCAGCCAATGAAATTATCCGGACGGGTGATGGAGCTATATTGAGGGTGTTGTAGATCTCGGTGTAACTACAGCCGAGATCAGGAATTGGAAAAAGTATACTCTGCAACGAGAAGCACTCGCGACTAAGCTGAGTTAAATACGCAGCTCATAGGTAGCCTTTCACCCCTGGAAAACCATGGTGTATAAGTCAAACCTCGTTCGTCTGTGACGTTCGCTTGGGACAAGCGAAGGCATTCCCCTGAAACGTGGTTTACTGTACCAATGTCTGCACGAATATGGTATAATTATTTCCCTCAGCAGCCAAGAAGTAACATCCATTATTACTTTTCGCCTCATGATACCTTCGGAGGAACATTAGGTGGAATCTCAGGGCGCCGTTGAAGGTTGCCATTCCCACCGTCCAGCTCGGCAATGAAAGGCGCAGCCAGACCTGGCAGCTCTTGTGCCATCTCTACCTGCTGCCCACCGAGCTGGATCGGTTGTTGGATTCCCCAAGTTTGCTGCGGATGCGTCATATACGGTTTCGTAGGCAGACCTGGCAACTCCTGCACCATGGGATTTCCACCATGTCCATTCGCTTGTTGATTACCCCAACCTGCCTGGGTATGCTGCACAGGCGCTGGATACGGCTTCACTGGCATTTGTTCCGCGCCCCAGCCCTCCCCTTGATGTCCACTCCCCAGCGAAACAGGACTCTGCCCGATCTCCCAACTCCCCTGTCCCAACGGCGCGCTCCTCGGATCACACGGCTGCACCACAATCCTAAACCTCCTCGCCAACCTCTTCGCCTCCTTCTCCACATCCTTCCTACTCATACCCAGCTGCACATCAACCGCTGCCTCTTCACTCGGCGCCTCTAACCAAACCTGTATTCCCCTCTCCAGAAAGCTGCCCTCATTCCAGCTCCTCAACGCATTCCTTAACTCTCCATCTTGTGCCAACTTCTCTTTCACTTTCTGAATAACTGTTCTCTTATGCACTGCTTTCCCGGTGTAGTATCCAACTGCGGGGCCGAAAACGAGCAGGAAGGCAGAAGATGCTGCGCCTGTGCCAACGCCAGTCGCCCACGCCGCTGCATCTTCACGGAAAGTGAGCGTCGCTGCGTTGACGGCTTCGAGACTGAACTGGTGCCATTGATCGCGTGTTATTCGGAGCTGGGAGAGGCGTGGTGTGTTGGGAAACCCGAGGAGAGGGAGTCGGTGTCTGTCGGGATGGAGAAGGGAGGGAATGAGAGTGGGGTATATTGCGATACTTGCTGGGCGATTTGAGGGGTTGTTTGTTCTGCGAGTTCGTGCCAGCTGGATTTGTTAGTTGTACACGGAATTGGGGGCTGAGGGGAAGTACAAGCCAGTATTTGTAGGTCCGTTGGGGTTCCCTGCGCCTTGGTATTGGCTTGGAAGCTCGACGGGCGCCAATTAGTGTGGGTTTGGCCCACGGCCAGGAGGGGGGGGGGTTTGCATTGAGTGGTGATCTGGTGGGGTTCAAACACACTTCAGGCCCTTAGCGGACAATTCCTCCTGAAATGTGATCTGCTGCACAATTCACTGTTGACAAGTGAAGGTGTAAATTAGTATTCGGTCGTCGATTTTAACCCCTGGTTGATCTACTCCCAAACCACGCTGGAAGTTGAGGCGTTGTGAGGCCATAATTTGGTGGTGCAGCCCCTGCAGCCCCGCTCCGACCCTACACAGTGCCACGCAAAACCCAGTTCTTAGAGTATTGTGCACCCAAACAAATTCTAGAATATTGTAAACTTTTAAAGGTCTTCTAATCAAAACCTTCGTTACCTTTTAGAATCTCAGCTCACGAAATATTTAGTTCTAATTATTCCTTGTTCTCTCAAAACTGTGAAGTAATCGCGATAACTTGAGTTGTTCCGCACCTGAAGGCGGGGTCGTGGGGCCTGATATCCGCGGAGAAAGGGCCTGAAAACACAGACTAATGTCCGCAGGCTCGTTACATTAATCTTCCACACTCAATTGATAGGCTCTTCAGGCTCTCCAGGCCCCCCTTGTTTCAGATTAGCAATGACAGGCTGAAGCTGTCCCCGAAAACGCAGGCCAGCGCCGCAACTTGCCCTGATCTTCACTAGCTTCCTCCTGACCTCGCAGGGGTTCGTTCATCACCTGAAATTGTCGACAATCTGTGAATCGAAAAGATACAAATTGGGAAAGTCGTTGCAGAGTGCTGTTCGGCGGCTTTGAAACTGGAAGGGACGGGGATGCCTCGTAGGTTTCAGGGCACCATTCAATGGCGACTTGAAGTGATTCGAGGTCCTAAGAGCCGGCTAACCTAGGTCAACTGCTTGAAACCACTCCAGGTTACTGGTTCTGCTTCTGGTTCCGCTTCTGGTTCCGCTTCTGGTTCCGCTTCTGGACTCTCTGGATTTACGAGGCGATTCCTGGCTTCAGACAACGAGTGATCTGCACTTCCGACGTACTCTGTCTTTTCTTTCCTACAGTAAACCCGGGTGGTCAGCAATCTTCACTCAAGGTAAGGTTGTCTTCGGCAAGGGAGTTCAAGAACAGCATTCACTCCGTGCTCTACTTACCAGTGATTCCCCTTCCCACCCATCTTTCGCTTGAAAGTAACCAACTCTGATCGATGGCCATTAATCGTCGCTGGTACAGTCTCAATCTCATGAATTCGAGCCCATTCCGACGGCACTACATCCCCTTTCGTATCTATTAAATCCTCCAATCCCTCCTCCTCAAGTTCCACGACTCTCTCAGCCACCCTGATCGCACTATTGATATTCCACAGTCGGTGCCCAGTGAACAAGGCTTTCATCAACACTAACGCCTTGCGTCGAATGGTCGGATTCCGGCATTTAGTGGCAGTTAAATATAAATGGGGGATATTTTGCATCTGGGAGTTGACATTGGCCCAGCGTTGAGTCCAAGACGTCCCACATTCTGTATCGACGGTAGACTCAGCGAAGTTTACCACTTGTTCGAAATTGGGAAGAAAGGCGTCGAAGCTTGTTTCATCAGTGGGTTTGGCGTTTGAGATGATGATCCAGACGACATTCTGTCGAACGCGAAGAAGAGCGATTGCTCTCCGATCTCTGGCGCTGATGCGTGCCATGCTTGGGCGGGCCAGAAGCTCTTCGAGAGCTGCCTCCCATCGTTGAATTCGGAACAGGAGACGGTGTTTTTGGAACACCTCGGCATGTTTCTGGGCAATGTCTACATCTCCATTGGAACGCCCAAATGTGATTGTGAATTGCTGTGCATTTGTGATGACCCTGAGCAAAGACGCTCTGGCTTCGAGAATGTTGGCAAACCATTCAGACTCTGGCTCATCCAAGGCCAATTCCACTTCCGAGATTGGCGGTCCAGATCGGCCATGAGTAAATGTGGATTGGTTCCAGTGTTCGAAAATGGGAATGAGATTGTTTTCGATGAACTTTGAACTTGAGCGTGATGATCCCGGTTTGGCTTTCTCTTTCTTCCACAGTCGAGCAATCTGGATGCCGCCAGACATGTGGCTCACAGCTCCTGGCAGGTTTCCCATAACTGATTCGATAGCAATAAAGAGCACGCAGCCCGCAAGCACTACCTCTGTTGGGACCTTGCTGGTCGAACCCTGGCCCCTGAGAAGACTGATAGCTTGGTTGTATTGCAGCAGGGCATATCTCTGATGAACCAAATCGACCTTTTGCATCGGTCGATCCTCGCGGAGCAAGCGCTGTTCATGAAAGGCGCTCAAAGCAAGCACTGAATGCCAGATTGCGGGTTTATGGTGGCTGAACTGGAGCAGGAAATGGCTCCAGAAATCTGCATCGAAGTAACCAGCCAACATGGGACCGGTCTCTGAACGGAAGAAGTCAAATGCTCTCCTGTCTCCGGAGCTGGCTCCCACGAGCTGGCTCGGTTGATGTGTGACGGTCAATCTCTCAGCTACTCTTGGGATCAATGGAAGTTTTTCCGTCTTGGACGATTGTAGTTGAGCATTAGGAGCTGCAGTGGTGATATAGCCGCTGCATTCGCCATTATAATCAATGCACCTCTTGCATGCTGGTTTGGCTTCATCGCATTTGACACGGCGTTTCCTACACATAATATGTCAGTCAGCTAGCCTCATATGGAGTGTGTGAAGGTCCCTCTGAGCAGAGATCAAGCGCGGTTTCTTGCTTACTTGCAGGCCAAACACCCAAATCGGCTCTTACGATGTTTCTGGCGTTTAGCAGCGTCTGCTTTGGAGAGAGCGTTGGATTGCGAAGTCCTAGGATTCTTTTTGACGATATGCATCACGTGGTTCTAACCTTCAGACTTGTCTCTCTTCTCTCTTCTCTCTCCGGTACCGAGGACACTCAATGCGGCGTGGACATAGCACCTTCAATAAGTATGCTGGAGCAGCAGGGACATTCTGGCGCGATTCTCGCGAACCTTTTATTGCGATTTCCTTCTTTGGATTTACCCGAAAGCTTTGCTGTTTAGCGGCTTAGTAGTTGCTTGTGGCTTAAAGAAGAGCGAACAACCGTTAAAACACCTAATGTCACGAGACCTGGCTCTGGGCTTGGAAAGCAGGTGAGAGTGGCTCTTATTCCGAGAATACCAAACTAAGGAGAGAAGTATGTACAGGTGCGCACGGTAGATAAGTATACGAAGCAACCCAACCCAATATAGCCTAGCGTATTACGTGGATAATACACGTGATAGCCTAGAGCATATAACTTATAATAATAAACTTAGTAATTTTATATGAACTTAAAGCTGAAGAAGTACCTAATTACTAGCTTAACTATACTTTATATTCTCTTTAGATTAAGAAATATAAGTAAAATATATGTTAAGATGCTAAACACGTGATCTGAGATTACGAAAGTACCTAAAATTTTACCTCACGTAACCCAAACGAAGCTCCTAGCTTACTTAAGCAGCTCCTCTCTCTTCCTCTACTTAGCTCCTTACCTTAGTGTTCACATTGCGGCGTGATTGTCTTTCATGGGTGCAGTGACGCATGCCGTCGCGTGCTGGAGTCTGGAAAAAGAAAATTTCACGACGGCTTTCCCCGTATTCCCCGTATTCAGAAATTGTCCATCTCCTGCTGTGCCTCACTGCTCCTCTCCGTGTTTTGCTTTTGATTCGGCATTGTGTCGGAACCTTTGCCCGCCTCAGCCCTGCAGCCCTGGGAAGAAAGCAGTTGCCTTTACTCCTCATATCCCGGCCGAAAGCTCGAGATGTTTAAGGTGGACAGCTACCTTCCCCTGCTTGACCATCACGGTATCACGGAGGCTAGAAAACCCGCATTATCTTCATGACTTATCGCATCCTCCCTCTTAAAATTCACTCAGCCAGCAATACTGGCTCCAGTCCATTCGACCTTGTCCGTCTGTACAATCATCTCAATCTCAAGCCTGATTCTCCCAGCCGAGTTCAGTATGCCGATGTATAGTGAGAGGAGAAGCAGGGCATGACATCCACCGTGGCACAAGAGAGCTCTTCTCCACCATCGTCATCCACCTTCCCATCCTCAACCTTCTCCTCCGCGCTCCACTTGTGAGCCATTCCTGGAACAATCTCATAGCCCCACTTCCATTTCTCTTCAACCACCCTCTTCTTTCATCCACAACAACATCATCCCCGCCGCAAAGCAGAAATCAACCCCCTCCGAGCGGCTTTTCCACTCTGGTTCCACAACCTACCCATAGACTACGACTACCAAGCTCTTTTCAAAACCTTGGACTGGAATCGAAGCTACGCAAAGCGAGATGCATATTCAAGGAAAGAGGCAAACTGGCAAGGGATACTGCCTGTGTAACCACCTCCCAAGACACTCGAGGTTGTGAAGTTCGCTGATTGCAACGATGTACAGCTTGAGCAACGAGAAGAGTTGATGTTCGAGGACGTAGTGAGGACGGGGACTTCGTACAATCTAGAATATCAGGCTGCAATGGAGCCGGTATCCATATTCTGGATTTCTTGGTACATGTTTCCGGATCTTGATTGTCAGGACCATGGATAGGTTATTTGCAGTGAGGGTGAGAATGATGAGTTTGGATATGATGTTACGAGGAAAAGTGAGAGTATCATTTTTACTGTATCGCGGGAGAAATAAGAGAATATCGAAATGAGGCGTGTTCCGAGTTCAGGACTAAGGGGCATGAAGACCAGGACATCAATTTGGGGAAGGCCAGGCTTCTGGCGTGGGACCGTCGTTCTGATGCGGCGTGGAATTACGTTCACAATAATTATGTTATAGGATGGAAGTAAGAATCAATCGACGCACACAGATGTAGCTTTGTAGACTTGATTGTAAAACTTCATTTTGGAACATTCGTTTTGTTTATTATGACCAGCATTCGGACGGAGGATCAATTGTACCGCCCATAGGAGAACAATCGAAAGAAAGCTAAGCAAGTAGAGGTGAGATGAACTACCAGTGAACATACGGGGATGGATTGGGCCAACCAGTCGTCATAAATGTATGGCCTGAAATCTCGGATGTTCTAAACAGGCTGGAACATTTATATATATATTCTGCACACTCACGACAAGAACGCCCGCGGAGAAGAAAAACCCGTCTGTGCAAGTACTGTACTTGACACTCGCCAACAGATGTGCCTGGACACTAGTGCTGACCCAAAGATGCGGACAGAGCATCCGCTCCCTGTCAAAGGAACAGCCGAGCTCAGCTTACAAAACTTGATAATTGCCACCAAGTGTGCTCTACAAGTACAAGAAGTACGACATAACCACTTGTTGCGCCTTCCTCCAGATTTTGGTAAATATCTACCTACATTATTGCTCAACCAAATTTCCCGATCACTAATCGCAAAAGAATAAATTTGAAAACCACACACACTGCAATGTCGACATCTTTCCAAGAGCACTATCCCTGGACCAGCCGTCCGCTGATAGCCAACGCTGCTATGGGAGGCTATGCTGGACCTGCTCTAGCCACCGCAGTTAGTCGAGCCGGAGGCATTGGGTTTATCGGAGCTCTGAGGGATGTGGCAATACTGGACCAGCAGCTTACTTCCGCAAAAGCCTCATTACAAAACGACGACCTCAAAGTCGCGAGTGAAGCGACGCTGCCTATTGGTGTAGGATTTCTGTTGTTCGCAACGTCGCTTGACGATGCGTCTGTGGTGATCGGTCGACACAAACCAGCCATCGTATGGCTCGCCTGTCCTGCTCAAGAGCAAGATTTTGGGACCTGGAGTGAAGCCATGAAGAAGGTATCTCCATCGTCTCGGATCTGGATCCAGGTTGCAAGTGTTTCTCTCGCGCTCCGCGTGGCTTCAACGTGCTCGCCGGATGTTCTGGTCATGCAGAGTTCCGACGCCGGAGGTCATGGACCATTCCCAGGAGCCGGGATTGTGAGTCTTGTTCCGGAGACTCGGGATGCGCTCAACAGAGGAGGTTTCTCAGAAATTAGAGTCTTCGCTGCTGGAGGAATCAGTGATGGCCGAGGAGTTGCTGCCGCACTTGCCTGTGGTGCTGACGGAGTGGTGATGGGGACTCTCTTTTTGTCTAGTAGGGAGGTTGAGCTTCCTGCTGAAGAGTTCCGTGAGGCTATCCTGAAGACGAATGATGGCGGTATTTCCACAGCTAGATCAACGGTGTTCGATAAGCTGGCAGGGAAAAGCTTTTGGCCCTCGGAGTACGACGGAAGGGCAATTGCCGGGGCGAGTTATAAAGACTTCAGGAGTGGTGTTAGCATTGAGGAAGTTCGGAACAGATATGCCATTGCGGCAAAAGAAGCTCATAAAGGCTTTGGTGAGGAAGTGAGAGCAGCAGTTTGGGCGGGATCTGGCATTGGACTTGTGACAGAGGTGAAAACAGCATGCGAGATTGTGACGGAGTGCAGAGATTCGGCGAGACTGTGCCTTCAAAAGGCTATCAAATGCTTGTAACGTGGTTCTTAGCTGAGACTATCAGCTCAAACTCTCAAGATGTGAATATGAAGGATGAGATCTCCTTGACCACAATTGGGCAACTGTGCGCCGGAGTCCAACGTCTGACGATTTGGCCAACATGGTGAGAGGCAACGCAGTACCGAAAACTTCGTTGAAAGGACATGTGAATGATTTTCGGTAAGATGTAGGAAGGAAGTGGAAGCAATGAAACGAAGAATCTAAGCTATGTCAGACGGGACGGGAAGCAGGGGGGTTTTGATGCCTGAGGACCCAGAATATATGCTGCTAAAATAAATCTTGACAGTCGACGTCAAGAACATCTCGAAGCTCCTATCAACCGCCAACTCTGCGACAGCAACAAATCAGTGCCGTAGGCGACGTGATTTCGATCCGGAATTTCATTTCGGTATACCCACAGCAGCGTCGACAATCTTCGCCTGCTCAATTGAAGTCCGCGTCACCACCATACAATGCCTCTCCTTCCGCCCTCCCAGCCATCCTTCACACAGCTTCGAAGCTTCACCTGCACAGCGCGAACACTCGCAAAATCAACCAAACAACGACTAAAATTCGAGCATTCAGCGGTCCCAGAATACCCATATGGACCTTCACAAGTCTACAAACAATCGAATTTCGGTCTCTATGGCACGCAAAAGATCCGCTTCGGGAACATGGTATCCGAGAAGAATGAAATCAAGACGAGAAGATACTGGCGGCCGAACGTGCAGTTGAAACGGCTGTGGAGCGAGGCGCTGCAGGCTTATATACGGCTGAGGATCACGACGAGGGTTTTGAGGACAGTGGATAAAGTGGGCGGTCTGGATGAGTATCTACTTGGGGAGAAAGCTGGCAGGATAAAGGAGCTGGGGATGGGGGGTTGGAAGCTGAGATGGAGGATTATGCAGACGGAGGCTGTGAAGGAGAGGTTCAGGAAACAGAGGGAATTGATGGGACTACCGCCGAAAGAGGAGGTGCTTCAGGGCTCGGATGGGATGTTGGCTACCGCGGAGCAGGTTGAGGATGAGATAAAGCAGTTCGATGAGGCTTTGCAGAAAGGGCAAGATGTGGATATTGGGGAAGAGGTAGAGGAACAAATGTCTGTCGATGAGGGGTTCATGAGCGAAGAACCGCCGAGTCGGGAGAAGGTCTTGCTATAGGGAGATGAGACCATGTATAATCACACTGCATTACTGTTCATACTCAATTGTATCTCTGTACAATCCGAGTAGAATATCCCGAGCGGTGTTGTAGCTTGGAACATCCGCCGGGTGACTTGACAGTCTCTCCGGATCTCATCTTCACTTCGCTGAGTGGCAGGATCAGATTGCAATATTTGGCATGGAAAACACACTTGGCACGAATAGCGCAAGTTGGGTGTCACTTGGTAAGTCTTTTCCTCACCAGGAGAGTATGGAAAATGCTTCGATCAACGTCACGCAGCCGAGCTTCAAATCGCGCCTTCCTCTCGAGTACAATTCCGATATGTTTTGTGCTGGATGCCAAAGTGTCTTAGTCTCGACAACCTCATCAATATCTCTTGGATTGAGGGGCCAAATGTAGCTTCATCCCAGGAGAGCTTTAGTTATGCTAAAAGTTCTAATACTTTCGAAATATTATTGAATGTATAAGAACTTGCGGGGATAATAGGAGCGGTAGCAGTGTACTGGACCCGCCTGAATTGGTTCATTGACTGCCGCTTTTTATGTCACCGCGAGCCACCTGGGATACATTTCGGTAGCATGAAATGGCATTCAAGCACAGTTTGTATTTTGACAATATTTCTGCAATTCTTTACATTTCCGCAACACATGCTGGAAGAGGATGGAAAGGCTCCCCAAAGATGTTAAAGTGACCAAGACTCCCCGTTTCTCGACGGAAACGGTCACAACAAACTTCAACTTAAGATTGGCAGACACAAACCGCACCTAAAAATCAAGAATCACAAACTCTGGTCACACGGGCATAACTCTAAACCCTCCGCCCTAAAATGACACGATCTCCGCCGCCTCTTGATCTCCAACTCCCTAGCCCGAGGCGAACGTCCTCCCCCCCCCTCCCCGTCAAAAAATCGAGCCCACTTCGTTCCACAGAGACACAATCTGCGACCTCCAAGATAGACCTACGGGACATTGTCGCCCCACCATACTGGAAGCCTATTTCTACCACTTCGGCGGGAATGGGCCTAGACATAAAAAAAAATCAGGGGAGAGCTTGAGGAATCGAGGGGCATTATTGCTTCGAGGTATGGAGACGAACGGCGAAGAAAACAGTTGATAAAGGCAAATCGATGCATGAAGAACAATTGGATTGTAGACATCGAGAGCGAGAATTACGGATCCGGAAAATACCTAGTGACGACGATGACAGCGTGGATAGCTGCGAGGCGGATGTCTATGATGAATAGCTCAGAGAGCGTGCGGCTTAAGATGTATTGTGCAACATTTAAACCAGAAAAGTTAATCAAATGTACAAAGTTTTGAACCCATCTCGCTCGTGCAGTGTCTGTGAATCCTCGCCATGAACTAGAGTGACTGGATGATTCACAGCTTCCAAGCAAGAGACTTCCTTTCTCACGTCGTCTATATAAAATCGATGCAATTTGATCAACCATTTTGAATAAACACCCCCTTCTGCTACCCCAGCCACAACCCAAAAGTACACCCAGTCAGCGCGATGGATACTCAAAAGCACACACATATCACACCACGTATTGCTCGGGAAGACTTCCAGGCTGGTTATATGAAGCCAGGCGCGTACAGTCTTGACGACATCGCTGCGGCCATCATCGATAATGTCACCCGGCCGAAGGAAGAATTGACACCAAGGCAACTGGAAGGACTAAGGAAGTTCAAATACCATGGATCGTGGAATCTCGCACAACCAGAAAGCCTTGCGAATCTTCACAAATTCTTCGACATCTTCAATGACGTCTATTTCAATGGCGTTTTGACAGGCCATTGCAAATTGGAGTGGTTTGATTCCACGGCTAGATGGGGAAACAGAAAGGTGGCCTGGGGCATCTGCGATGAACAGCTTCCCCGAAGAGTACGGGACCCGAGATTCAAGTTTGAAAAGCCATGGGCTCCAATCGGCATTAAAAAAGTCGACGGTCGGTACAACAAGGCTGGTCTGCCATATAGGATCCAGCGATATCTCAACTGTCTAGCCCACGAGATGCTGCACGCTGTTTTCGTGGTTTATGCTTGCGGTTGCAATGACGGGTGCTGTTGGGTGACGGTTATGGTGGACGTCACCACCAAGGGAAGGAAGGAGCTAGTTAGTCATCCAGCCAGCCATATCTAGGGCTTCGGCTTAGATACCAATAGAGTCGTCTTTGCCTCTATTGCCTCTCTTGACATCTGGTAGCAATGCCCAAATAGACTATATCAAATAGTTCGACCGTATCCAAGGACCTCCCAGAACATTTTCCGTACCCCTAACCGCTTCCGCTGCGCCGCTGCGTCGTGCCGTCGAGGCCACTAGTCGGAGCCTCGGTCGGGCCCTACCTCACACTTCTCTCCTATAACCTCTCTTCTTCCGTGACCACCCACACGAATAACCCTCCATTCGAACCAGCACCGTGACCAGGGTTACTATCCCTTTATACCCGGAAAATAAGTAAAGAAAGGCCGATCCAGAGGACTAGACGGGCGATATATTAAGAAGGAAGCCGACTAAGCCGAATCTATCAGGTTAGGCCCCACTAGCGCAGAAACTAGTTAAGCTAACGAAGAACTGAAACCCCTGCCATAAGCTAGTGGTAATTAACCTGAACCCTTGGTTTAGCTACAGGGCGTAAATCTATTACTAAGTACGATATCACTAGCTTTTATCCGAGACCCGATAAATAATAATAAGTCCTAAACCAATGAACCCGATACTACCCTTGACTATAACCTAAATCCATCTATATCTCACTCTCTAACCACTAAGGCTTCTAGACACTAATATATAGTATCTCTGCTATTAATGATATGAGCTATTCGAGCCGAGGTATTCCCAGAGTCAATTAATGAACTACTATACTAAGGTCATAGATACATATTACCTCACTAATATATATCACCTACTCTAGAACCTCGAACCTACTCAAAGGATTCCCCGCTATTATATAACCTATCTATACTAATCCCTAAATATAGGAGATTATTTATATTCGAAAAGGAAAATTACCGAAATTAGAAGAAATAACCAAGAGTAGAGGAGTAGACTAGTGAGGCATTACGCGAAGAATAACCTAACTAACCCTCTAAACTAGAACTATAGTTCTCTCTAAAGGGAAAATCGCGCGAGGAATACTAATAAGAACTATATTTGGCTAGCCTACCACATCGTAACTATAACCGCGCCTACTTTATAGATTATCCTAAACTACCGCTTTTTCCTCCGAGCTCGTGGTTATCTACTTACCCTTTAATTTCTATCAAATCTATAATATAACTAATAAGATACCCGGAGCGAGATAGCTAACTAACTATATTATAAGCTATACTAGGACCGAGCGTGACTTAGTCCTCTAGTAATAATATCTATTATACTAAGAATACCTAGAAGTAGGATACTACTATAATTACCCGACTCTATAACGAGATCTAGCGTAACAGCTTTCCCTACCTTCCTTATCTCTAGGTATACCTTACCGACGCTAATTTTAGGGAGGCCTGAGGTATCCTATAAGGAATAGATATAGGTAGGCATTAAACCGCTAATAACCGGGCCCTAGATATTATCTATTCCCAGAATACCCCTATTAGCTAGGTTAATAACTTCCTCTGATTCCTATTATAATTCCGTAATAGACTATCTAAGGAAATACCCTTACTAGTACCCGCCCCTAATAGCCTAGATTAATAATAACCCTAACCTAGAGCTCCTAAACCCCCGAACCAAGACTAATTTAATAGTACCCCGCGTGACTATAGAGACCATTCTCGCTACCGTAATAATTAATACCCTTAAGATTATCCGGGATATAATAACTACTCTTTAGAGGAGGAACCTTATAACCAACGTTAAGGTACCCCTAGACACGCCTACTATAGGTTAATTAAAGAGGAAGAACCTAGATATTACTACTAGAATAGTTCCAGAAACTAGGAGTATTAACCCTCTCGCCTAGCGGATAATAATCGTAGATAGTCTCGTTAAAATAGTATACCAGACGAGGGCTATAGCTATAACCGACCTCGAGACTATTATCGTGACTACTAACTATCCCCCGAATAATACCTAGGACCCTAATATGGATATAGTTACGGCTATCCTAATAACGACGATAATAATAGCTCCTTAGAGGATAGTTACTACTATAATTAGAGATATAGCCTAAATAAGAGAGCCTATTACCGCCGCTATAACTACTATGATAGTAACTATAGCTATAGCTCCTACTTCCGAGGTACTTATAGTGATGTGAAGAGACTCTAAGTTAATGAAGTTAGTTAATTTAATGGAATACTAACTACTATATCCGTAACCACTTACTATAAGTGGCTTGAGTTCTTGGTAGATGTATATGGAGATAAGCTAGTTCTCGCTACCCTACCTCTTTATATGAAAAGTAAGGCCGCTACTTGGTTTACTAGCTTGAACCCTCGGATTACCTATACTATAGCTAGGGATATTAATGAGTGGGTTGTGTAATTAACTAGATGTTTCTATACTAATACCTCTAAGGCCCTCTTATAGGCGGATAAACTTGTCTATATATTTAGTAATGAAACCGCTATTAATATTCGTAAATATATTACTAAGAAGTATAGTCTATATATTGAAGCTAGGGAAACTAATAAAGACCTTATAGTTAGATACCTTTATAATAGTCTAGATCCCACGTTAGCTGCTATAGTTACCCTATACCCTATATATAATATAATAGATGACTTTATAGCTAAGACCTATACTACTAAATCCTAGGTATATCGATAATATAACTAATTCTATATATACTTCTAGGTATAGGATAAGGAGCTAAAGGATATAAAGAAACTCCTGAGTAATAAGTAACCGTAATCCTCGTTCTAGATACCTTAATCCTGGAACTCTAGTACCTAACTAGCTTACTATACTATCCCAGCTATAGTATTAAAGGGTACCTAAACTAGTGGACTTATACTTACCCTAATACCAGGTAAGCTAATAGAAACCCCGGAGGTTATTATCCTAACCGTATATCGCCTAGTAGTACTAAATACTATATCTAACTAAATAGCTAATGATAGCCAAAACCCTTAATTTAAGCTAATATAGGCTACCTAGGACTATACGTGTACTAAATGCGGTAGTTAGTCCTATTAGGACGATTAGTACTAATATAATAATTAATGGGCTAATCCCTAGATGCGATAAGTTAAGGCCTTTATTATAGATAATAAGGATTATAACAAAGACTATATACTAGTTAACTATAATACCTGGGCCTAGTACTAATAGTATGTTATATAAGTCCAATTATAGAGCCTATACTAAGGTAACTAAACCTACTAACCGGGATATATTAATATGCTTTACTCAGAGAATGGTTAGATAGAAAACTCCTAGGGTAGCTATTTGGGGGTTAAGTACTACTAGTATAGTATACTTTATCCCTAGAATTACTATCTATAGCTTTACTAGAAAAAACACTTACCCTCGCGAAGATATCCCTTAACTACTTAAAGACTACTTTTAGCTCTATAATCTCGCTACCTAGCTATTTAATCCAGAATTCCTTAGCTACTAATACCTCGTAACTAATAAGTAACTCTTCTCTTATTACCGAAATAGAAATATTACTAACCGGAACCGAAATATTCCTATATATACCTTACTCCCCTAGAGGCCTAGAACCTAAAAAATCCGAAGGGGTAGTAACCGAATTATTAGTTACCTGTATATCCTCTTCCTAGCGTATACCCTAGATATACCGACTACTATTAGTTAAACTAGACTCGGACGATGAACCTATGCGGTTCGAAGATATAAAGGAGGTCCTCTAACTACCCCTAGAACTTCTAACCGCTACGCTACCTCTAGAGCCTCTACCAGAAAACGGGATACCTTCCAAGACTCTAAATACCAAAATCCAAGGCAGAGAGTTCTCCTATATACTAAATAGCTACGAGTATTAAGTTAATATATATACTAGAGTAGTCCTTTTCGCCGAAGATAACTACTAATATACCTTCTATATAAATACCGGCTCTCTTACTAGTCTTATTAATAAACTAACCCTTAAGAAAGCGTACCTAAACGCTATCTTAGAGTAAGTACCCCGGGGTAACGAACTATAGTTAATAGGCGTTAGGCTAGGACCAGAAGTCTCTATATATACTAATATATTACTAAAACTACGTATAATAGATAGTGAAGATATTACCTTCCTACCTATTTACTATTACGTAGTAGATAAACTACTAGGCGGAATCCTACTTAGCCTAAACTTTCTTAAGACTAACTACTTGGACTTCTATTAGAGTTGAAATAGTAAACCTAACCGCCTTTAAGTTAGTGATACGGAGAAGTATATTCTCCTAAGTACTAAGAAATTCGTAATTAAACCAAAGAAAATACTGGTTTATATTACTAAACCGGCTATAGTACTTCCTAGTTATAGAGTTAATATTCTAGTGAAGTATAGGACGCTTTTACTACGAGTATAAGGCTACCTAATATAACTATTTCCGCTCGCGGATATCCTACTTAGTAGATTTAGATTACTTATAAATAGTATTATTAATAGATCCCGGTAACTACTCCCTTTCGTGAACTTCGGCGATATACTAATCTCTATTCTAGCGGGTATATACCTTGGTATACTTAAAGAATACCTAGTAGTACCGGAACTATATGAAGTATTCCTTAACCTAACTAAAGTCTTCTACGGCGACTAGCCTTACGAGGAAGAATAATAAGCTAAAGCGAAGTAACTAGCTAGCTCGCTATTCCTTCTATAACTATTAGCTAATAAGCCTAATATATAAGCTAATATCTCCGAATTCTAGGGACTAGAGGTTAAGAACTAAGTCTAAGACATCCTAGCTAAATATAGCGACTTGTTCCGCGATAAGCTTAGTTGTTTTAATAATAGAGTTACTATGCCTATCCCGTTTAAGGACGGTATTAACCTTAATAACCTCCGCTAGGCTTTATACTTAATATCCAGAAAAGACATATAAGCCTTCGATGAGATTATAGACCTAATAAGAGTAAATGGGTCTCTAGAACTAGTACCCCTTAGATAACTATCCCTAGTAGCTTCCCCGATATTTATTATATAGTATAATAGTAAACTATAGGTAGTTATTAACCTTTACCGCGTAAATACTAAACTTAAGCTAGATACTTACCTACTACTATAATAAGATACTATCCTCTCTACCCTAGGCGATATAACTATCTTCTCTAGTCTAGACCTTACTAAGAGCTTCTTCTAGTAGAAGTTAGTACCCGAAGATAAATAGAAAGCGGCTATAGTTACTACCTATAGGGGCTATAAATAACTCATAGTTATAACTATAGGTTTAGCTATAATACCTTTATTCTTCTAATACTATATAGAAGTACTCTTTGGTCTATATCTCTAGAAATTCGTCTTAGTTTATATTAATAATATAATTATCTTCTCTAAAATAGTAGAAGAATACCTTAGTTACCTAGATACTATAACGGGTCGAGACCCGATTAATATACTTAGCTAGAAGCCTCGCTCAGGTCACATAATCTCGGACATATCTATAGTCATATAACACGCCCCCTTTAGTTGATAGAGTAACCACGCGTCACTCAGGAAGCTTAGACGCCTTAAGGAACACGGTTCCTATCCTCGCTTTCCTTTCTCTTCTCTTTCCTCCTTAGAGAATTCTATTTAGTTAATCGAACCACTAGTCTTCTTTATATAAAGGCCTAGCCCGTAATATTAGAATTCTCTCTCTCTCATCTTTACTAACTAGAGATTATATACATACGAAGCTAGAAGTAAGGAGAGCCTAAACCTATACGTAGACGACGACGAAGCTCGGAGTAGACGAAGCTAGAAGTAGACCTTAGTCGAAACTACCCGTAAAGCCGACGTATTAGTAAGATTTTGGAGCGTACGAAAGCTAGAAGTAAGGAGGGCCTGAACCTATATATAGACGACGAAGCTCGGAGCAGACGAAGCTAGAAGTAGACCTTAGTCGAAACCACCCGTAAAGCTAACGTATTAGTAAGACTTTGGAGCGTACGAAAGCTAGTAGTAAGGAGTGCCCGAAACTACACGTAGAAGCCAGAGTACTAGTATTCCGGTCAATATTAGAGGTTATGAGTTCTTCCTAAGCTAGGCTTAAGAAGGGAAACCTATTAGACCCCTCTATTACACGAAGATATAGGAGCGGAACCCCTAGTAGTTAGTTAGACGGATAGATAGCTATACGAAGCCGAGATAGTAGACGAAGTGCCTTAGTAGCTACGAGAAGCCTTCGTAGCGTAGTCCTAATAGCTATTAGAGCTAGTAGTATAATAAGTAAACTTAATAGTGAACCTAGCTACACGAATCGATTCGATCGACGAATATACGATGATCCCGAACCCCTCCCGAACATAGACGCCTCCTCTAGTCTATATACCTTAACTCTACGTATATCCTTAGCCCCCTACTATAAAACGACCAAAGGCCTGCCTCCTAAACCCTAATAAGTTTAACGGGGATAACTTAGCTCATTACCCCTAGTTCGAGGGACTCTTGAGGGCGAAGCTAGAAATTGATAGTAAAGCGATTAGTAGAGAAAGGGAGAAAGTCTAGTACGGATTTAGACGCTTATCTAGAGAAGCGGCGAGTAGGATATACCCCTAGTTAGGATACACGTAGAAGGAAGGAGGGTTTATAGTCGAAGGGCTATTTAAGTAAATAGACCTAGCTTTCTAGGACCTAAGGAAGTAGTAGAAGGCCTTAGGAGAATTAAACTAGGTCCGGTAGAAGTCGACCCCCTTAGGCGAGTTCTTAAGCGACTTTAATCGCCTAATCCTAGAAGTAGAGGGATAGGGCTAGTAAGACGAGATTAAGAAAGGGTATCTTAAGGCTACTATCTCGACAGAGCTTATAGAAGGAATAGTTAGAACGAAGGAAGAAGAGTTATACGAGGAGTATTACTCTTAGTTATGAATAATTAATGACTAACTCGTCGAAGTCAAGAGTATAAAGGCCCGCTATCCGAACTAGTTAAATAAGAGACCTAAAAGCCCTCCCTCTAGTATAACCTCGCTTACCTAGCTAATAGAATAGGAACCTATACCAAGTAACTCGTGATAATAGCTAAAGAATACCCCTAATTAGGCCTCTTATAACGAGATTAATCGACGAAGGAAAGAGAGACTCTACTTACGGTACGGTTAAGACGACTATTTTATACGCGACTATAGAGCGAGGCTATATTCAAGTACCCCCCCTAGAGCTAGTAAGTAGAGGAAAGAGAAGGGGGAAGAATAGCTAAAGGTAAAGGATATAAAGGCGTCGAGAATAGCCCCGAAGAAGGCGAAGATAGCCCGGGTAAGAGATAGTAATACCCTAGACGAGAGCCGGAGTAAGAACGAAGGGAACTCGAGCTTATCTAATTCGGGAAAAGACTAGTTTCTAATAAAAGTCGCTATTAGGAGTATATAGAGGTAGAGTTAGATTAGAAAGCTTAGAAGTAATTTCGGAAAGATATAGAAGGGCCCCCTTTTCTTGTATTAGTAATAGTTAATAAAGAGTGTTTCATACGAACTCTTATTAATACTAGGTATATAATATACGGAATAATTAATTCTCGCTTTACTAGTCGATATAACCTCTAGTGTATACTAATTACCCCTAAGTAGATAGAAGCTTTTAATAGGGTAGTACTAGAAATAATCGAAGAGGTAACGGTATTAAGTATAGATATTAATAGTTATTACGAATCCTGTACCTTCCTCTATATAGTCCCTAGGATCACTAATTCAGACATAATCTTAGGTATATAGTAGTTATATTTATAAGATATATAGATCTATAGCTCGAGATTAGAACTATTTATCTCGTTATTAGGGACCCTAGTACGGAATAGGATATATAACGTACTAACCCCTAAGTCGAGGAAAATGGACTATATATAGGTTTCGGCGGCCTTATTCTCCTACTTAGTAAAGAGGAGTAAGAAGAGGAATATAGAAGTCTTCTTAGCTAGCTTAGCTAATATCTAGAAGGCCCTAACCTAGAAGGCGAAGACAGATCCTCATATGAAGCTCCTAGAATAGTATAAGGACTTCCTAGATATATTTAGCCCGGCGGAAGGAGAGAAGTTACTACTACTTCGGGGCTAAGGGGTTAATTACTAGATCGAGTTAGAGGTAATCAAGGGGAAGGAGCCTATAGTACTATAGGGACCGCTATATAATATATCCCGGGACGAGCTCCTAGTATTACAGAAGATACTTATAGAACTACTAGATAAAGGGTTTATCCGAGTAAGCTACTCTCCTACTATAGCCCCTATCCTTTTCGTATAAAAGCCTAGTAGAGGGCTACGGTTTTGCGTAGATTATCGAGGCTTAAATAAGCTTACGAAGAAGGACTAGTACCTACTCCTATTAATCTATAAGACTCTTCGGAATATCGGGAAAGCGAAATAGTTCACGAAGCTTAACGTTATAGCCACCTTCTATAAGATCCGTATCACTAAAGGAGAGGAGTAGAAGATAGCTTTCTATATATAGTATAGACTCTATAAATAGCTAGTAACCCCTTTTAGCCTAATAAACGCCCCGAGCACCTTCTAGAAGTATATTAACTAGGCCCTTAGAGACTTCCTAGATGAATTCTGCTCTATATATATAGATAATATCCTAGTCTACTCCTCGGGGTCGAGAAAGGAGTACTATAAATATATATAGAAGGTCCTCTAGTAAATGAAAGAGGTAGGATTATAGCTCAATATTAATAAGTACGAATTTGAGGTTAAGTTAACGAAGTACTTAGGGTTTATTATAGAAGCCGGGAAGGGTATTAGTATAGACCTAGCGAAGGTTAAAGCTATCCTAAGTTAGGAGGCCCCTAAGTTAGTTAAGGGTATAAGGAGCTTCCTAGGGTTTACGAATTTCTATCGGTACTTTATTTAGGAATTCTTAGAGATTATTCGACTACTCTCTAACCTTACGTATAAGGACCGGGTATTCTCGTAGATAGACCAGGTAGAGACTATTTTCTAGAAACTCAAGAAGATATTTATCTTAGCCCTAATACTCGTATAGTTTAATTATAACCGAGAGACTATCCTCGAAATAGATTCCTCTAGGTAGAGCGTAGGCGGTATCCTTATATAAGTCGACGAGGAGGGCGTCTTATGACCTTATATATTCTTTTTGAAGAAGAATAACCCTATAGAGTATAACTACGAGATCTACGATAAGGAGATACTAGCGATTATTCGCTACTTGGAAGAATAGGATATAGAACTAAGGAGCGTACGTTAATTCGAAGTTCGTATAGATTATAAGAACCTAGAGTACTTTATAATAGTACAGAAGCTTATAGAATAGTAGATAAGGTAGTCCCTAATCCTCTCGCGATATAATTTTAAGATCTCATATATTCTAGGGAAAGATAATAAACGAGTAGATATACTCTTAAGACGAGAATAGGACTTACCTACTAGAGAAGAAGACGAATATTAGTAGTTAAGGATATTATAACTACTAAAACTAGAGACCCTAAGCGACCTCCCTAAGGATATGATCCTCGTAGTACTAGTACGGGTAAGACGATAAACTAAGGAAAAGCCTATTCTAGTCTCAGAGCCTAGTTTAGAAGATTAAGACCAGGAGTATCGAGGGAAGGGACGAGATAAGGTATAGGTCTTCGAGGAGCAGGAGACTCTTCTTAAGCTAGGCTCAAGAAGCTAAAGTCCGGGAGAAGACCGCCCTAGTAGGGGGTATATAGGGTAACGAGCAGAAAATCGTACCTAAGATAAGCTCAAGAAGCTATAGTAAGACGCCTAAGAGGGGGACGAGCTATATTAGGCTATAGTCGAGGTAATATAAGAGGAAAAACGTGTCTTCTTATCTAGTTTAAAGATTAAGGTATTAATAGGGGAGTACTCGCTATCCTAGTCCGGATAACTACTATTCCGGGGGCGACGATAGGTTCTAGACTCGGAAGAGCTCTATACGGAGCTAATCTAGTAGATATACGACTCGATTTAGTATAGTTACCTAGGACGAGATATTACGGGTACCCTTCTCTTATAGTAATTCTTTTGGCTAAATATGTCGAGGTAGGTATATTAGTTTATACGAAACTACGACGCTTATGGAAGGAATAAGGTATAGAGGGACCGCCGTTAAGGGTTCCTAAAGCCCCTCCCTATCCCGAGTTAGATCTAGTAAGAGATCTCGATTAATTTTATAGTAGAACTCTCGTTAAGCGAAGGGTATACTAATATAATAGTTATTATAGACCGCCTAGGAAAGGGAGTAATACTTAAGGCTATAAGGGACATTATAGTAGAGACGGTAATAAAGTGGTTTACGAAGACCTACTATCGTCGATATGGGCTCCTAAGGGCTATAGTATCTGACCGGGGGAAGTAGTTCATAGGAGCGCTATAGGGAAGGGTATATAAGCTACTAGGGATTACTCGACGACTATCTATAGTGTACTACCCCGAGATAGATAGGTCTATAGAAAGAATGAATCAGATAATCGAGACCTTCCTCTATACCTTTATGGATTACGACTAAGTAAACTAGGCAGGCCTCCTACCGTATACCGAACTAGCGATTAATAACCGGGATACTACTTCTACGGGGGTTAGCCCCTTCTTTCTATCCTACGGATACTATATAGAGCCGGTCTAGCTCTAGGACGAAGTTAGTGAGGAAGGCAGAGGAGTATTACCTATCTAGATAGCGGATAATATTATATATAAGCTCCGCGATATACGAGAGTACACGTAAGCCGTGATAGCGACGGCCTAATAGCTTTAGGAGGAAGTAATAAACCGGAAGAGAGACTAAGCCCTAGAGTTTAAGGTTAGGGATAAGGTATAGCTTAACCTCTAGAATATATGGATAGATAGACTAACTAAGAAGCTCGACGCGAAGTATACCAAGTATATAGTAGTAGAGGCTATAGGGAGTCATAGTTTTCGGCTTAATACACCTCCGGGAATCTATGATATATTCTATAGTAAGCTCCTCTAGCTAGCTATAATAGACCCGCTACCGTGTTAGTCCCAGGACGACTCATAGCTATAACTATAGCTCGTGGGAGACGAAGATAAGTACGAAATCGAGCGGATCCTCGATGAGAAGTACGTAAGATAGGGCCGGGGAGTCTTAAGGAAGTTACTTGTGAAATAGAAGGGCTATACCTACCCTATATAGGAGCTGCGCTCTACGCTAGAGGAGATATCAGCTTTAGAGGCTTAGGAAGAGAGTATTAGATAGAAGGAAGTTTTGCCTATGTATTTACAGGGCTAGTATTCGCGGGTAAGGAGGGGGGTAATGTAATAGGTCGAGACCTGATTAATATACTTGGCTAGAAGCCTCGCTTAGGTCACATGATCTCGGACATGTCCGTAGTCATGTGACACGCCCCCTTTAGTTAATAGAGTAATCACACGTCACTCAGGAAGCTTAGACGCCTTAAGGAACACGGTTCCCGTCCTCGCTTTCCTTTCTCTTCTCTTTCCTCCTTAGAGAATTCTATTTAGTTAATCGAACTACTAGTCTTCTTTGTATAAAGGCCTGGCCCGTAATAGATACTATATTAGCTATACTCGTAAAATCCGGTATTACCTTATCCCTATTAAAATACCACTTCATATAACCTTCTATAATAGTACTAGGTTACTATATTTCTTGGTTAGGCTTAAGTACCTTATAGGAAAAGGTAGAAGCTATTAAAGCCTAGGAGTTCCTGTAAACTCTAGCTTAGCTAGAGATAGTATTAGGCTTCTTTGGGTACTATAGAAGCTTTATCCCTTATTACACCGGAGTTATAGCCCTACTAGTTAAACTAAAGATAATTGGTTTCAGGAATACACTAAAGTAGGGTCGTAAATAAGCTAACTTTATAGATAAAATACTAATACCCTTCCCCGTATATATTCTTGAACTATAACTTATTACCGAAAAGCTAAAGAAATTGAAACCCTAGAGACTAGTACTACTACCTAACCTAATAGACCGGTATTACTAAGTATTCGTAAGCCTAAAGGATAGGCTATATAATATACTAACGCTCATATTCCCTATTTTCTCTAAATCTTTTATTTTATATATAGACAGAAGTAAAGAGCACGGTTACGGAGCTACTCTTTACTAAATTAACCTAATTAATAGTAAAGAGAAACCGATTCTATACCTATCTAAAGCCCTTACTCCGGCTAAAATGAATTACTAGCTAATAGAACTAGAAACTAGTGTACTAGTATAGGCCCTCTAGAAGCTGCCTTAGTACCTTAATAGTTCTAAATTCACGGTAGTAACTAACTACTCTATTATCTTAAACTCCTTCTATACTAAGATAGGACCGGAACGAAAAGATATTAGACTCATAAACTAGAGACTATTTTTGGTAAAATATACTAACTAAATAGAATTCTAATACTATCTAGGTAAGACCTATACTAATATAGATATACTCTCTAGAGTAAAGATAATCACTATTAAGCTAGCCCGTTAGTTACTCGAGACTTTAATAACCAGGGATATATTAGTACTTACTATTTTCTATATACCGGTAGATACTAAGTCTATCTAGGCTACCTAACTAGACGGAAGCGTAACCGAAGATGAATCGAAGGATCTCTAAGCTATAAGCCTTTATATAGATAAATAATTCATATAGGTACTAGCTCGCTAGCTCCCCCGGGATAGAAGCTTTAGCTAGGTATACTATACTATATTAGGTCGACTAAAGGTGTCCCCGAGATCCGAACTACTAACTATATTTAAGTCCTTCTATATTAACCTATATACTAAGCTTCTCTTTTTTAGAAATGACTCCGGTTATGAAAGGCTATATATCCCAGATAAATTCGCTAAAACCGTGTTTAAAATAGCTCACGATTAATGGGCCTATATAGGAGCTAAATATACTTATAATTTCCTCTACTACTATACCTTCCTCCTATAAATGTGGAAAAAGATGAAGGAATATGTTATAGTATATCCTATTTACCGGAGATCTAAACCGGATACCTATATCCCCTATAGATAGCTATAGCTAATTCTACTACTACTAGAATAGCTCTTAATACTATATACTAACTTTATTACTAGATTACCGGAATCTAAGGAGGGTAATAATATAATTATAACTATTACTAATATACTAACTAAATGAATTAAAGCGATTCCCGGAAAAAAGATATGGTTGGGATAAGACTAGGCGAAGGTATACTATAACTGTTACTATGAGGAGTTTGGACTCCTAGATAAGATGATATCTAACTAGGACCTGAAGTTCACCTCGTTATTCTGGACGGAACTATACTTTATCCTTAATGTCTACCTAGTACTAACTACTTCTTACCACGCCTAAGTAAACGGAGTGTCTAAATAGTCTAACTAGACCTTAATACACGTACTATAATATATGATAGCTAGCTACTATAACTAGAGTAGATAGGAAGAGCTATTACTAGTTATCTACTTCGCCTTAAATAGTTACCCTAATAAATCCTCTAGCTTCTACCCCTTTAAACTATAATATAGCCGCTAACCTAAGTCTATACTAGATACTACCGAGAGAACTACTAAGAGAACTAAAACTAAGAAATTAACTAAGAAAGGCGCTAAATAATTCGTTAATAACTACCGCTAACTCTTTATAGAAGTATCTAATACTATTATACTAGTATAAGCTAGGATGAAGGAAACCCGAGATAGGAGGAGGTAGCTACTAGTACTAAACGTTAAGGATAAGGTCTTCCTAAAGGTTACTAAATTCACTAAGTATAGTTATAAGCTTCTCTAGAACTTTACTAAGCTATCCTTTATTAAGCTAGGACCCTACTATATATGAAAGGTCATCTCACCGTTAGCCTTTGAGCTCGAGCTACCCGAATAACTATCTATCTACCCGGTAGTATTAATTAACTATATAGAACTAGTACGCCTAGACCCGTATAACCGCGAGATTCCCGGACCGGGCCCTATTAAGGACGGCAAATATATTATTAAACGTATTATGGCTAAAGAAATCCGGAGTGAACCCGGGTATAGAAGCCGGTAACCGTAGTATCTAGTAAAGTATATGGATTATCCGAAAGAAGAATGGTAACCCGGACGGATTCTACGCGTGGATATACCTAACCTAGTTAGGAAGTTTAAATAAGGATTACTAACCGTTAGGTTATAGTCCTAAATCTCCTTACCGCTAATTTTTAGTAAGGCTAAGTATTATAATATAGCCTTATGGTCGAAACTACTAAATATTTTAGTGAAGATTATTATTTACTTTATATCTATTACCTTCGTACTACCTTACCTAATAAACTACCTCGTATCGCATTACTATACGTTATTAATATACTATATGTCTATTCTAATTAAGCCTAATATGCCTAAGAATGAAGCGGCTATAGCTTAGTTAGCTATAGCTAAAAGAGCTACTAGTATTAAAGAGACACTATTACCTAACCCTAAGACCCTAATAACCCTAATAGGTAGCCTTTATAGGCAAGTACTTATTAAGGTTACTAAGCTCTCCGACGAATACCATGATATCCGCGACTATACCCTAAACCCTTCCTAAACCCGTAATAGTTACCCGAATAGATATAAGGATAACTAGATCCTAAGTATTAGACGGGATACTCCTACGGAATTACGCTTGGTCTAGGGACTAGAGGATAGTCTTAATATAAGAGTTAATAGCGAAACATCCCTTGGAATAGACTAACCTAAGCTATTCTACTTTTATAGGCTACTAGTTATAACTAAGTATAGTTATACCTCTATATTTAACCTCTAACCTCTGCGTATATAAGTGGGTACGCTATACCTAGTATATAGTAATAGTATAGTAACCGGAATACCGCTAAATATTAAGGGCGGCTGTAGCTATATTAGAGCGATTTATTACGATCTATAAACTATAAAGATAGATAGTATTCTTCCGGTAGACGTGTACCCGGACAGATGGCTATATAGTGATTGAACCTGTATTAGTTACCCCTTTAAGCTATGTTTCGAATTCCAAGATTACCCTATAGACGGTAAATTATAACTAGATGGATATATTATATATATATAGACTAGTAAAGGCAAAAAAGGTAATATTATATTCTTAGGTAGCGAGAACTTTAATCTAGCCATAATTACTAATAAGTAATAGTGCAATTTATACCACTACTTTATTAATATCTCTACTAGTAACCGGGAGAACCTAGTCTTAGTACTTAATGAACCTATTAAGAGAGCTCGCTTCCTAGAAGCGCTATACTACTATGGGCTATTTTAACCCTTAGGTTACTTAAGTGCCTTTAGTAAGGCCTATAAGCGTATGGAAACCGTACTTAGTAAACTCACTACTAAGAATAACCTTACCCCGGGAGATAGGGAGTTAGTTCTAAATAATATTCTATCTAGAGGGTATAATCCGTTGGTCCCTTCTTATGAAATCATAGTATATGCTACACTATTAGGAGCGGTGAGTACCTCAGCTAATTTGGCGTACCGCGATGAGCTTAACTATATCTTCCTTATAGGTAAGGAGTGGGTTTATATGGTGGACGAAACTATGAATAATCTATTAGCTTAGTATGATAAGGATAAGGAGAGAACTACTACTCTCGCTCTAGAGTTATTTAACCGTGTTAGTGAGAATCTTCTGGAGTTATAGCACTAACTAGTAGATATACTATTAACCACTAGGGCCTTATCCTTAGAGCTTAATCACGCCACCGGTAATATCCCGGATGTCGCCCCTATCTTAGCTTTATTATTACTTATAGTGATTAATAAAGACTAGTGATCCATTATTTAAGCTATAGCCGTAGCTATTATAGAAGCTACTAATACTAGTACCATCTCTACTTACTTCTAGAAGCGGATTAGTTAGCAAAGCCCTATATTAGCCGAAGATATAAACCTAGTCTAGCTCCGAGCTTCACTACCCCTACTACTATATAAGGCCCCTTAGGCAACTACCGAGGGTACTAAGCGGACCGACGAGATTTTGATACAAGCCTTACGTGGTTAACTACATTTAATTATACTACCCGAGATTATTAAGAGAGAAGCCGTAGATGAACTAGGATCGCCGTCCAGAAAGAAGTTACACTAAATAAGATTGGCCACCCGTACATATATAGGAAATCCAGACGACGGTGATACTAAACCACTACCGGTTACCGGATAGTGGCTACCCTATCCTAAGGGTCAAAAATGGGTACTAGATCTACTATCCCAAGGATTAAAGCTTCCTTAAGGCAGAAAAGCATATCTAGCTTTCGGGGTTATACGCGAAGATGCGATAGGAAAGCTTAAGACGAAGCTAGAGAATTATATTAATACTAAGGGATTAGGCCTATTACCCTAAGGTAGAGAATACGGTTATATGGAATAGCCTATACGATACCACCCGTATTACCGTCTCTACCTTTTTCAGAATCCAGATTATGTACACGGTTAGGAACTACTATTTAGTATAATGGTAACTAGGTATTTAAGGATAGAATAGATAGATAGGTATAGATAAGTGGATGGGGACGGATATATGGGCACTACTTTTTTTCCTTTTTTATTCATTTCTTGTTTCTCCTTATAAAAATTCTGTGGTTACTATACTACTTCCTGGTCACCATGCTACCGGAGTAGCATCTTTCTCTCTAAAGGGGGGGGAGATGTTGGGTGACGGTTATGGTGGACGTCACCACCAAGGGAAGGAAGGAGCTAGTTAGTCATCCAGCCAGCTATATCTAGGGCTTCGGCTTAGATACCAATAGAGTCGTCTTTGCCTCCATTGCCTCTCTTGACAGGTGCAGGCAGAAGGCCGATGTTGCCTGGGGCATTCACGGCGGCCATGACGACTCTTTCCTTTCGGCAGCTTACGCGATAGAGAAAGTGGAGAAAGTCAACGGATACGCTGGATATTTCGGCCTTCTAGGCCTAAATCTCGATTTCTACAGGATCGATGCGGTTGTACACAAGATTCAGGAGGGTGTTAACCTGCCACCAGACTCTGAACTTCGTCGGCTGGGTTTGGATATCAAGGAACTCTTGGAAATCCTTGCAGACAATAGGGAATGCGTTGCCGAGGAGTACAGGGTGAAACAACATGCAAGACAGTTGATGAAATCAAACCGATGTTTGAGTAGGAATTGGATTGTAGGGGAAGAGTGTGAGGACTGCAGCTCGGTGCTGGCGACAATGAAAGCATGAGCAACAGCGGCGGCCTTCTGCTGTCGCAGACAAGATAGTGCTCATCGAACTCTACTGGAGTTGTTGGAGAGAAGATGTACGTTGTCATTCTTCGTCTACGGCGAAGATGGAAGCGTGGAATGAATCGATCCTTTCTTATTCTGATGGAGTTCGTGACCGCAACTTCGAAGCAAGGTAAGATTGGCGGTATCTCGGCGAGTGAGGGTGACCCGCTTTCAATGGTGGCGACCGTCATCATCTTTCCATGCCTAAGAAGTCCAACCTGCTCAAAGTCCAGGTGTTGGTCCATATGTGACTCGGACGATGAAAACCAGTGTCGCTTTCATTGTCCACCGCATGGTGGATACGACCTAGAGACACGATGGGACGATGAACAATTTTCAAAGCTATGAGAAAGTCGGCCAAAACGTTATGACAAAATAGTAACGAATGAAGCTGAAGATGGTGTTTGGCAAGAGAGGCTACTCTCGAATGTATCAGCATTCACAACAAACATGATCCGTCGAACGTTCGATCTAAGTCTTGCAACCTGACCGCATACATAAACTCGTTTCTTACCTCCATCTTACCAAATACCGGCCAAAGAGACAAATTTAATAATGACCACGAAGCACTCGCACCACCGCATCAACGGAAACCAGAAGGACACCCAAACCCTTATCCCCCCTCGAACCCCGCCGGCATAACGCTAATAGCCTTGCCGATCTGGTGATATCCTTCCCGAGACGCCACGACTCTACCCTCAGCGACCCTCAACAAGCCGCTCTGTATAGCTCCCACAATGACCCTAAATTCGACCTCTGAGAGCATGTAACATTTTCAACTACGGGGGTGGTGGAGACGTATTTCGGTTTATTTAATAATTTGTTCTTCCTCGGGAGTTTAAGGAATTGTTGTGCATTGTCGATCGATGGAGATGAGGCTCAGAGAAGAAGAGAGGTGATTGAGAAGGAATTAAAACGAGAAAACGTTCTAGGATTCTTGCCGCGGGGACAGGAAGAGAAATGCATCATTGTGGTGAGAACACAACCAGACGAGTTTGAGGGGCGGTATGAGAAGATGAAAGCTTATGTAGCGATGCTGTTGCATGTGATGATCCATGCGTTCCAGGAGCTTTGGGCGTGTGGGCATTCGAGTTGTAGGGATGGGTTTGAGAAGCTGGGGAGAAGAGGGCATGGGAGGGTGTGATAGGATGTTGCGCTTGCGGTAGGAGGCGGTGAGGGATGGAGGGTTTTTGAATTTGTATTTGAGGTTGGAAAGGGAGTTTGCTGTGGTGGTCGCAATGAAGGGGTCTGTAAGAAAGGAGGATTTGGAGTGATGGGGCATGCGACCCGAGGTTGTGAAGGACGCAATCAAAGCACTTAGGGAACAGCAGCGAGGAGGTGATGGTCTAGCAAGGTACCTAAAGCGCAAAGGCCAGAAACCAAATGTGCTCCGGACGATCTTAGTGGGTGCGAAGGTGACGGGCGCAGCCTGGTACGCCTACTACCACTCTAAGCAAAGCCCTCTCACCAAGAGTCAATAAATCTGGAGAAACCACTGGTAGTGATATCTTCCAAAGAGGACCGATGCTTCTTGCAAGATGGGTAACGTAAATAAGCACACAGGTACAATTAGGACCGAAATTGCATTCCCTTTGACCACTTGGCCAGAGCTTAGGCGCACGATGGAAAAAAATCATCATCTATAGGTTGCTTGCCGTATATGGTCAGGAGAAACTTGACTCACCTGGAAGACAATTGCAAGCATAAGTGCGATGCTTTTGAAGGTCCTTTGTCAGCATTGAATGAGGCTGATTACAAGTGTAGGAGGCTGCACCTTTTCGGCCATCAAAAGACTCCAACTATGTTCCCGATGACTCAAGAACATTCTGACTCATGCCAATCGGACGCCAGCCTGTCTCTGCTTCTTTCGTTGCTGTGCTGTCGCGTTACTCATGCCGCCAATCTGACTTCCATCCAAGCTGCTCTGAGCCTCCTTGCGTTTCTCGTCCTCGATCTTCTTGAGCATCTTCTCAGTCTTCTGCTTGCCGCTGCCTTTGCCGTGGAACTGATGTGACAAATGCTTGAATGCCTCCTTCTGGTTCATGCTTCGTCCGAAGTCGTCGATATACTTGAGCTCCACGTTTGGCTTGTACTCTTTGTTGAAATGCTCTGCGAGTTGACGAGATTCCACTTGATCACGGAAAGTGTTTTGAGAGCGAGCATAGTCTTCTTTCTCACGTGCAGACATCCGATCCAGACGGCCAGTTGCACGATCCCGTTCTCGTTGTGTTCTCGCCTTCCGCTCCGCTTCGGCCTCCCGGCGTTGCTTCTCTGCCAGGAACAATTGTTTCTGCCTGAAAATAGCATTGAGATCTCCTGACTCTGCAGTCTTGATGATGCCTCTCTCCTTGAGAAGCTTCAAAGTAGATCCGATACCGTGGTCTAAGGTTGCCTCTTTCTCCAAGCCAGTATTTGTAATATCCTCGTTTGCAGACTCCTCACGGTTCATCCGAGCCAGACGGTCTTCCTCATCCTCTATATTGGCATATGATTCGTCCATATCAACGTCGCCCTCTTCATCAGAGTCGGTGTTCATCGTGGTGACAGGCTCTGGTTGTTGCGAAGTGGATATTCTCTTTCGCTCTGGCACAGTGGGTTTTTGCAGGTTCGCAACAAACTCGGATGTCTCATCAATCACTAAGCCAGCTTCACCTTCGGCAGCCTCGTCAGCGGCAGGGGTTGGTGATTCTTCCCGAAGTTGTTCTACAATGTCCTCGGGTCTGAATGATCTCGCAGTTAGTACCAATGTACTGCAATTCCACGGAGAATGAAAGGAAGGCAATTATGAATAACCCACAACTTATGGATCATTGACTATCAATGTACCAAAAGTGATGAGATATCTAGGAGGATAGACTTGAGAATCTGCGTACCTTAGCTTTTGCCGCTTCTTCAGAGCATTTCTCCTTTGGGTAGCCAGTGAGGCCTGGAGGTCCTCGTCATCTACGAATGATATATCATCATAGGTCCGCTTCTTGGTAGTGACAGCTGCTTGGTCAACATCCATAGCGTTTCCGTTTGCCTGTGAGGTATCTGCGGCCGCGACTTCTGGAAATATATCATCTTCGTCGACTGCTCTTTGTCGAGTAGACTTTGCCTTTTTCTTCTTTGGCTTCTTCATCTTGATCTCCGAAATGTCGAGGTAGTCGGAGTTTGGCTCGTCTTCTGAACAAGCAGTTAGTGACAGATCAAGAAAGGGGGTTATCACTTCACACTTACTAAGAATATCAAGGCTGAAGACCTTAGGCTTCATTTTCTGAGAAGAAATACCCTCACGACTAGCCTCGGCAGTACTTCCCATGCCATCCAACGTAAATCGCTTGCCTTTCTTTCCATCAATCTCCTCATCATACTGTGCCAATATGCTCTTCTCGCCAGTCTCGTCGACATCATTCGGATTGTATACTGGCTTCTTCTTCTTGAGCTCAAGCTTCTCGTTTAGTTTTTCCCTCTCACGTAAATCCAGATTCTCTAATTCGTCCCCTTCTTCTTCGTTCTCTTCGATAGTGGTATCCTTCAGGGTCAAAACCTGGACCTCGCCCTCCTGGAAGGTATCGATTTCGTGACCAACTTTGACTCCTGCAAGATCCTTGGCAGTATATTCGGCAGCGGTCTCGGCTTCAGCCAATTCTTGCTCCTTCTTCCTCGCCTTTTCAATTTCCTTTTGTCGTTTCTTTTGCTTGGTCAGCCAGCTCCGGGTATCCACATCGTCCTCATCGGCGTCACCCAGGCCTTTGCCTTCAAGCTTCGAGAATCTCTTCGCCGCATCTCGGGCCTTTTTGATGGCTACTGCTTTGGCTTCGCGCTTCCTCTTTGCTTCCTCGGCTTCTTGTATTTTGCGGTAGTTGTCATATCCCTCGGCTTGTCGAGACTCGAGTGTGCTGCCAACCTCCTCGGGAGGAGCAGCAGGCGCATCTTTGAAAACTGGTCCTACGGCTCCTGGGACAGGAAGTGGTTTCATGCCCAGAGACGCGCGAATTCGGTTCGTCTCCTCGATGGAAATTGCGTCCGCCATGGTGCTAGAGGTAGTGAGAGTCCAGAGGTTGTTGGGGAGTGGTTTGGTGATTGGGGATTGTGCAAGGGGAGTCACGAACTTTGAAGAGAACCGCGCTAGTGGAAACCAGGCTAGCGGCCGCCTCGCTCTACAAAAATTATTTTGCCTTTTCGTCAAGCTCTCCTTTCCTTTCACAACAACAGATTTGTGCCCAGCGGTCCCTTCAACCCTCTGCTTGCAGTCGCGTTGTAAGGTCGACTGCTGAGGCAGCTCGATCGTACTATGGAGCCATCATTTTCACTGGTGACAATCATCCGATCGACAAATCTCAGAGGAATCGGTCCTTCGAAGCCTGAACTCGCTGTAAAAGGCTCGAGCTCGGTGGAGGAGCGTACTGAAGGAGTCAGATTCCACCTCTCTTTGCCGATGACCGTTGGTCTGTGAGGCTAGGGAAAAATCCTGACAACTACATTTCGACCTTGGGGAATCAATCTCTTGGAGCACACCTTTCGTGGACGAGGCTTTGCGGCGGCATTATTGCGGACACTTGGGACATATCTTGACGTGGCAGGCGGGCTGTGTATCTGGAGAGGGAGGGCACACAATGTGGGACCGTGATTCCGTGATTGCAGGTGCTGGATGGCCGACGAGCTGTATTTTTAGAGGTGGGTTAAATGTTATCCGTCTTCCTTTGGAATGAATGGCTTTCACCTTGCAGTCTATCATAAGTGACGAGCTTTCACTACCAGACGGCCCGATGCGAAAGGCATCGTGACGCAGAGGCGCTTCCCTTGTTCTTTGAGCTATGTTGTTTTTCCTGCAGATCTTCAACAAGTCTGTTTTCTACGTACAACATCCTCTCCAATGGTGGATTACCAGCAACGACCTTTTCCCTCTTCAACCTATTCAGTAGCCACTGTGCGTTACCCGCATGTTGTTGTTCCCATGCCACTTCTTTTGCCTCGTCAGGAACAGTCTCACAAGACCAAGAGCTATTCCCGAAGCTCCAAGTGGCTTAAGCTCCCGCGTCGGTTAGTCTCTCTTCAAGAATGTGTCCCTTCTGCACCATAGAAAAAGATGGGCCGATCAGGTGGATCTCACAGCTTGGCTATTGGAATTTGGAGGGCGTATGACGTGTTGTGTTGTAAGATAGGCCAAGAGGTCTTTATGCATTGATCGAAATGACGGCGGCAACTCCTATGTATGATCTCCTGGATAGCGAATCAAGCGACCTGGAATGGGCTTGTGGACAGGAATGGGAGCATTGAGAGGAATATCTCTGCTGTGCTCTATCTTTGGAAGGTAGCGGACGTTCTTCGGTGGAAACCTGTCCCGTAGACTTGATCAACCTGTCGAAAGAAGCCCAAATAAGTCTGTTCAAGGCTTCGAGTAGTCTTCCTTTGTGGAGCATGAGCAGCTGAGGGAGGGGTCTCCAAGCTGGTGGTTGGTTTGTTGGCTCGGTCAGATAGACCTATACCAGATCTTGAGAATTGCCGAGTAACAAGGTGCTCGATTCAGGGGGGCTGTATACTGTAAGACTTGATAGGGGACGGACCGATAGGAGAGGCTTTGTGGGGTCTCCACACTCTCCATGAGCCTGCAATCTTGCGGGGTCGTGGCCCCAAATGGACTGAGACACCTATATGTTCTGCAGCTATTCCTAGCTCTAAGCGAGGTCTCCTCTCGACCCCACGACGATCACATGCACCACCAATCAAGCTTCAAAGAAATTTCCTCCCGTGCCGCATCGAAGCCTCTTTTGGGACTGACTACCGAATGCGACCTGAGACCAGCCTCCTCAATGTATTCCCCGGAAAGATTCTTTGCACCGCCCAATCATCATGCCGCGCTTGCCTAGTTCGTGCCTTGCAGAAAGCTCGACCTCACGGAGTGCCTACTGAATCCAGCTGGTGGACAACATCTTCGTCATCGCCCATGCAGGCGCGGCTCACCATTCACGGACGGAAATTTGTGAAATCTTTCATGCAGACATGCGAATATCGACGGAGAAGTCGGCCATACTCCCAAGTCGCAAGTTCAGTCAGGCCGACGGGCTAGCTCTTGGAGCTTGAGGAAAGGCCTCTGGATATAAAGTCACGATGGAAGCCATGGCTTCAGCTTTCTTTCGTCCCTCATCCCCTACGCCTCCTTCAATCTCACCTCCGCCGCGGCTCACTCCATAATGTATCCCCTCAGTTCTCTATTGGTGATGGGCAGTCTTGCCATCCAAGCTGTCCTTTCTCTACCTGACCCAAGCAGGGTTAAGGAACGAGAAGCAGAGATCTTGAAACGCTCTGTTGACTCTTTTATTGCCACGGAAAGCCCGATTGCTTTAGCTGTATGTTCTCTTCCTTCGTTGAAATGCCCCCCTCCCCCAAAAAATATCCTATACATTGGCTTCATCCAAATTTCCCAGAACTCTGGCACATTCGAATTCCTGAATGATAAATACTGACCCTGGAATTTTCAGGACATGTTGTGTAACATTGGATCTTCAGGGGCTTGTGCTTCCGGAGCAAGCTCAGGAATTGTCGTTGCTTCCCCAGCCAAAGTCAACCCAAACTGTGGGTTTCCAATATCGTTTCAAGAGACCTCCCTGACTTTGAGCAGATTTCTACACATGGACACGTGACTCCGCTCTCACTTTCAAGTGTATAGTAGATACCTTCGTCAACAGCTATTCTGCGTCCCTTCAGACTGAGATTGAGAACTATATCGGTTCTCAAGCCTATCTTCAAACTGTCTCGAACCCGTCCGGAGGTCTTTCCAGTGGTGGTCTGGGAGAGCCGAAGTTCAATGTTGATGAAACGGCTTTTACTGGATCCTGGGGTCGACCGCAGAGAGATGGACCTGCTCTTCGTGCTACTGCTTTGATCACATATTCCAAATGGCTGATCAATAATGGATATACGTCTACAGCCAGCTCCTTGGTTTGGCCAATCATCCAAAATGTGAGTCGGAGTGTTGCTATGCTTCTTGACTGATCAACCTCTGACGTTCTTGTTCTTTAGGATCTGTCCTATGTGACACAATACTGGTGAGAGGCCTTCTCCTGGATGTACCAGGAATTCTGGCTGTCTCAATTTTCACTCTTCTTGAATGTTTTGAGAAACTTCCGGGAAAATGAAGATCTATCTATTCAAATGCTGATGATTTGCAGGAATAATACGGGCTATGACTTGTGGGAGGAAGTCTCCGGTTCAAGCTTCTTCACAGTTGCGGCTCAACACCGTGCTCTCGTTGAAGGCAGTGCTCTAGCAGCACTTCTTGGAAAATCCTGCACATACTGCGATTCTCAAGCTCCTCAAGTGCTTTGCTTTCTACAAACTTTCTGGGGTTCTTCTCAGGGATACATTCTTGCCAACACTAACCAGAACAATGGACGGACTGGGAAGGATGCGAATACTCTCCTTGGAGCTATTCATCAATTCGATCCTGCTGCTGGCTGCGATGCAACTACTTTTCAACCGTGAGTCAATGTCTCTTCATTGTCTGTCCTTTGATTTTTCTTCAATACTCTTTTCTTGTTAATACAATGATTCTGACATTTCTTAAAGATGCTCTGATCGTGCTTTGGCAAATCACAAGGTAGTCACTGACTCGTTCCGGTCTATCTACACAATCAACTCTGGTATTGCTGAAGGAACAGCTGTGGCAGTCGGCCGCTATCCAGAAGACAGCTACCAAGGTGGAAACCCGTGGTATTTGAACACTTTGGCGGCTGCCGAGCAGCTCTATGATGCCTTGTATACCTGGAATAAGCAGGGGTATATCACGGTGACCTCAACCTCATTGGCTTTCTTCAAGGATCTTAGCTCCTCTGTTACTGCAGGTAAGCACGATGGCCTTCTACAAATACTCCTCGATTTTGGCACCTTGAAAGCCTCTCCCCACCACTCTCCCCATGTTACCAATTATGCAGCTCTCAAATTCATCATCCAAACATTGCTGACCCGAGGTTATCAAGGTACATACGCATCTTCAACTTCGACCTACACAACTTTGTACAATGCAGTGAAGACTTACGCCGATGGCTACATGAATATCGTGGCGACATATGCTCAATCCAATGGCTCCCTTGCTGAACAGTTCTCTCGGTCAAATGGAGCACCGCTTTCAGCTTATGACCTGACTTGGTCATATGCCGCTTTTTTGACTGCCGCAGCTCGCCGAGCAGGGGTTGTTCCATATTCAGTACGTACATTCTGATGTCGATCGCCCCAGCGAGCCGTGAAACATTCGAAAATGCTGACTCGACCAGTGGGGAGAACCAACCGCCTCTAGCGTTCCTTCCGTTTGCTCTTCAACCTCAGCCATTGGCACTTACTCGACAGCTTCTACTGGATCCTGGCCGGCCAATCAGACACCAATTTCAGGCGGAAGTAGCGCGACGACCACTACTACGACAACCGGGACTGGGTCGAGCACATCAACCAGCACCGCCACCAGTTCTTGCGCAGCCGCAACGTCTGTTGCCGTGACCTTCGACGAAATCGTCACTACAACGTACGGTCAAACAATCAAAATTGCTGGAAATGTCGACATTCTTGGAAACTGGAATACCGCAAACGCATATGCTCTGTCTGCTAGTTCGTATACCTCGAGCAATCATCTGTGGGATGGTACAATCAGCTTTGCTGCCGGAACTGTCATCCAGTAAGCGTGTTTCCCTCTCTAGATATTCCACGAGTTATGGGATAATCAAGTTTCCTCAAGCAATGCTGACTGGAACCAGGTACAAGTACATCAACGTGGCGAGTGATGGCACTGTGACTTGGGAAGCCGATCCCAATCATACTTACACCGTCCCTGCAACATGTGCCACTGCCACTACGATTAATAACACCTGGCAGTAGCTCGAACAGGGTGTAGAGAGAAGGGCCAGGACCCTTGATAACATGAATGAGGACGAGACGAGCGATGCAATGGGGTAAATTGAGGCAAGTAAGCTTGTTTATGCAAATGAAAATGAAAATGAAAATGGAGGTGGACATGAGCGTGAAGGCCGGCCGAAAAGTGATGGGATTCGGGCTGGCATGGTTTTGGCTCCTTACTTCTAGTACATAGTTATCATTCTTCTCAAGTCACGAGGCACTTTGAACATAAATCGCCTGGATAGCTTCCCAAGACCTACACCGAGTCGACCTAGTGTGGTCAAATCCAGTCAGTTTTCCTGTCCCAAATGAAAGCTCCAGGACTCGAGAGGAGTCCATGACTATTCGAGTTCTTTAAGCAGCTTCGCTGGATAACCAAAACTTTCTTCACTCTCTCGAATATCGTGTGCACGAGTGGGCATTGTGAGTGTTGCGCTGCCCATCCAGGTTTGTGGAAGGAGTCGATGACTCAGGAGGAACTGAGTTCAGGGTTTCGAATCTTCTACAGGACCTTCCAGCAGCTGAAAGTCACAAGTGCGTGCTTGCGCCCCTGCGCCCGAGTTGCCGAAATGATATAAAACTTCCTGTCTCGTTGCGGTGTGGCGAAGCACCGGGCTGTCAAAAAGGACGGTGATCGTTCATCTCGGATCCCATTCGACTGACCAACCAAAAATTAACCTCCCAACGTAAGAGGGTGGAAGCATCGGATTGGACGCCTGTACGCAGATCATATCTTAAGTTTATGGGGGCTATATTATAGTAAATAAATGTACAAAGAACAAACCTCGCACTTCCGTTTAGTGGGCAAATCGATCAATTTCACTTGCTTTTCAATTACTTCTTCCTTGCTTTAGCTAATCAGAAGGTCCTATTTCCACTTGTAAGGCTTTTTTCCGTACCGTGCCTCGCACCTTACCTTGAGAAGCTTCTTCTCCACCTTCTCCCCCTTAATCTCAGCCTCTAGCTCCTGTTACGGAATACTGGCCTTCCAACTCCTCTGACCTCAATCCCATCGAACATATGTGGTCAATCCTCAAAACTGCTGTGCGCAGGCGCTTGAGAATAGAAGGGTAGAACCTGGCTAATTTAATAGCTTTTACGGAGGAAGAGTGGGCTAAAATCCCTCAGCACGATATTGATTGGATTATTGGACCAATGCCTGTATTAAAGGGGTCATTAAAGCCCAGGGAGGGCATTTAAGGTAATAGAGGGGGTAGAACTGGTATTTGGTGGCTTATTTATCCCTGACTTTTGGTGTATTCTACTATTCAGTTACTGTGCGAACGTTTAATTAGCTTAAATCACTTCAATTCTAGCTAATCAGAGCCCTTTATTCTCACCTATCAACCTGAATCACCTAGGAAACCGTGGGGTTACATATGATCTACATACAGGCGTCCAATCCGATGCTTCCACCCTCTTTACAATCCAACAGGTAAAGATCACCAACGAGAAGCAAATGCTGCGGACTTACGAGGAGGAGCAAAACGGGCGCAGGGACAAGGGTAGGAGAACCGGATACTACGAGGAAGACACCGGGCTTAGCACCTTCGTCTTCGACTTTGATTATTGGATTTTGAAACAGTAGTCGCGGCTGCAGGGCAAATGCGTAAATGATCCCTGTGTCTGTCATATGCAATATTAGTTAATCAGAAAGGCGCGAAGATTGACGGTTACCTTGTCAAAGCTCCCCTCCGCGCAATCTCTCGGGCAATTGGACAAAAATGTCTTCGGGAATAACCAAACTTGAGTATTCAAAGATGCCTCAAGGGCACTTTCGTTCAGCTTCAATATAGGTCGCAGATTCAAAGTCGTCACGGTTCTGGTCATCACCAGTTGGGAGTTGACATTCTATCTTTTCAGAAGGGAAGGAAAATAGGGTTAAAAAGCTTCTTATTGTCAAATACTCTGGTCTGCTTTTTATGGCACTGGTTTTGTGAGGCATCAACTTCCCCTGCTGAAAACTGTAAGGCACCTACAGCTCGTAACCCCCACCACTCACGTGCGGTTTTGCCGCTTTTAAGCCCCCCACTTCATCACCACCATGACTTGCAAAATCCCGCGCAAGCCGCAAAATAACGACTCAACGAACCCACACAATCTTTTTGTTTAACAAACAGCGCTATAATAGCAAACCTTAGGCTTGAAAGAGTTAATTGTTTAAGTTTATATTGAATCGCGTGGAAAAGGGGTATCAAAATAAGTATTTGAAGTGCTGCAAACTTAAATCTCGCTTCTTAAAAGGGCAGGTTTTCGCTTGTATCCCTTAAACGGGAATTCCGTTCCCCACGAAACCCAACGCCCTACCATCACACCGAAGGGCTCAGATTCACCGCGAACTCTCCGAGACACTCTTCCCTGCCCCGAAGCCGAGGGAATGCCCGTGACAGGATGAACAATCATTTTGTGTTGCTCATGCTCCGCTTTTAACCCCCCTGGTGTGAGTTGTTGTTGGCCAATTCAGGCACGCGCGATATTCGAGCCCGAAAGGCCAGTTCTGAAACACAAGTCCTTGGGCTCTTGTGACGCTTGGAATCCGCAATAGTACTCCCCCCGAGAGATTGCCTGGCGTACTTTCCCAGGCTAACGCAAAGATGATGATACATATATTGATGCTTCTTCTAGTTTATATCCCAGTCGGAGCGACGTAATGTAAGTGACTGATCTGTGCTAATCGCCAAGTATTCCCACCGCTATTTGCCTTTGGATAGGCGAAAGGTAAATAGGCGAAAAACGGTGGGAGACGCCTCGCGATTAGCTCGTGAGATTGGGAGCAGCAAATGTCATCGGCCGAGGCGTGACGTCTGAGTGGCAGAGAGATAAGCCACGTCCCTTGACTCCTGTATACGTGACCAACATTGTCCGCTGCTGAGTCCTGACCTTGAGGCTGAAATTTCCGCCCGAAGAACCGGTAGTCGAGGAAAATGGAATACACTTGTTTCTGGCTTTTGAAATATTGATGAGGCCAGGTCCTTCCCATGATATAAGAGCAAGTCAAAACCCCCTTATTAACAGGAGTGAAGTTGCCTGGTTCTCATTTGGTCTGGACGCACCTGCCCTCGAGTACACAGTTGCCAACAAGCGTCAAAGGCACTCGTCTTGGTACTGGCTCTCGACGCCCCATCGTACTACCCAGCGAAACACATTATCCTCAACATAATTGCATTTAAATGGTAACGTGGTTCCAAAAGCAAAAAGGAACAAGCGGGAACGATCGACTAATGTCATGTAATAGGCGCCTAAACCGAAGAAGAAGAAGGTTGTGATGTGGGTCTGGATTTGCGTGAGTTGCCATCCACTTGAACTCTCGAAACGCAGATGGAGACGAGGCAACGGCTAACAACTGCTTCTCAGTGTCACTGCAATGCTTCTGGAATGATGTTGATAGTGGAGTACTGTCCTGCCTGTCGGACCCCGAGGTGTCCTGCGTGCGATGTATACAAGCAAACGCGATGACCGTTACCTACCCCTATATACCTTCGAGTTTCACGACTACAAAAGACTCAGCAAAGATCCGATGGACTTCATATCTTATGCACTTATTTATTCTTCCTCGCACACACACCAACCAACAGCGGGAGCGAGGCCAGTTCTTGCTATCAAGCGGCAAGTTTTCTCAATCCACATCGACCACGACTGGCCGCACAACAGCCACTTTCAATCGTCCTACTATCAGTTCGATCTCTCCGAAGAGATATCCTTCTCATTCGATCTTCGAAATGACGCGTCGCACATGAGGCATGCTCTCAATCTTCCTGTTTTGTTGAATTACTGGGGCGCTCGAGGAGAACCTTGCCTATGGTTCGCATTTACCTATATTGTGCAATTACCAGAATGAGGAAAGCGGAGGACTTGGTTATATGCAGTGTAGTTATGGAGTAGGGGTTTGCACTTATGTGAATTAGAGGAGTCATAAGGGATCACGTACTCATAGACAGGCGGGAATGGATCTTTGCTTCGATGAAACAAAACTTCGGTGAATTCTTGCGACGTTAGGTAATGCCGGATGCACGCGAAAGAGAACCAAACAGGTACTTCTCAGAGCTAATTGCCTTAGAAGCTGAAGAGAAAGGATAAAAGCGACCGAATGGAGGGAAGACAAGGAAAAAGACGAAGAGGAAGTGCTGTTTGCACCCCATTTTGTGGACGAGAGTTGAAACTGTCATTACATATACACTCAAGCTGCATTTGTAAACCCTTCTTCGGTGGGGGAAATTAGAATGTTTGTTTTGTTGCCTGTGAAGGCCTGGGGTCAATTGGTGGGTTGATCATCGTGCGTGAGGTGCCAGGTTGTAAGAGCGCTTGTGCCGTGCACACTTGTGCCTTAAAATTCGATTCTCCTTGCCTTGTACTCGAGGCTGACTAGAAGCCGTTGGGTAGCCTTGATGAGAGAAGGGTCGTATCATGGCAGGCCAGAGGCTATCCGATAAGTTCGACACGAGAAGTGTGGTGTCCGGATTGAGAAATGGGCATAAACAAATGCGGGGTGTAGCTTGTGGTCCATGACCTTGATGGACTTCCTCCCCAAGTCTTCCATTTCCTTTCGTCGAGTCTTCTGAGCATCTGCGGAGGTATACCTTGCACAAACTCTGTGATTGTGGAGTGTGTATCCTTGTAGAGCCGCACCATTGATCCAAATCCTCTCCTCCTGAAGCCAACCTTTGTTATGCGATGATTTGACCAGAGAAATGTCGTGTTTTTGTTGGAGGGATGGCTATGGTGAGTTGTGGCGCAAGGCTCGTAGTATTTCAACTAGAAGAACTTCCTTTCCAAGTCTCCAAATTGTTTTAAAGGGTCGTTTCTGAGCCTCCGCAGAGCTGCCTTGTATGTGCCATTAATGTGTGGCATACATCCATTGTGTAGCCACAATGTTGGCCCGTTATGTTCTCTTCCCTCGGAGCCAACCATTATGTGTGGGGACTGTTTGCAGTCGTTGTGGAGATGCCGAAGCTCCTAGTATTAATTTCGAAGAATCGTCGGCGCATGAGGCGATGGAAGCTGCTAATGATTGTGCGAGCAGAGAGAAGATGGTGAAGAGGGTCCAGTACAGATATCGATCATGCTTTTGGCTCGAAGCATAAAAGAGGCTCGACAGGCGCAGCATGTTGCATAATCGTGTAAAATTGTCCTCTTTGGGTGTAGTAATGAGAGACAAGTCGCCAAACAGAGGGTGGTGTGTGGTTCTGCGAGGGTGCTGTTGTTGCAATGGAAGCTCGAGGTACTTTGAAACTTGAGCGCGAATGGTTTCAATGACTGGTATCACGTGATATGGAATTGTTCACTGGCCAACCCACTGTAAATACTTAGTGAACGAGTCATCTGTCCCAACCCCGCCTTCCAAAATTTAGCATCAGGAGATCAGATACGAAGGTCACAATTTTGAAGATCGTCCATTTCGCTAAGCGAGGTCCTTATAAATCGTCCCCTCGTCTTTGAAAAATGGCAATGAAACTCCCAATTTTTTAGAATCACTAAAACACAGATAAAGGATACTTGATCTTATTCTCTTTCGCCTAGAGCTCAGTTTAAAGTATTTAGACGTGGTCGCGTTGCGATGCGCAATGTTTAAAAGTATGAGATTTTAGTGTTCCTCACCCCACTAAAAATAGACTGTGTGCCTTTGTGACATCACCCGAAGCTTGTCAATCAACCAAGCAGCCAAAACCCAAATACTTGTACACTAATTATATATACCTATCATACACCGCCAGAACTGCTGAAAATGAAACTCTACACGTATAATAAATGAATAGAATACCGTCTCGCTTGAAACCCAATCTCCCCTCGTTCGTGCCTACGAAACTCCCTCTTTCTTCCGCCAACCAGGCAAGGACAGGCAAGATCATCCTCCACGGACTCTGCCCACGCAATGTCCAGAAAGAATAGTCGTTGATTTCCGTGCTTGGGCCGATGTTACGTTTCTGCAAACACGGCCGAGGACGGAAAGAAATTCGACTACACCCTGTCAAGAAAGTCATTTCATCCTATCTATCCAATCGAGATCACTTGTCCAGCTAGAATAATCGTTGCGTAAACAGTGGTGCCCGAAAGCCGGTGCTGTGAAATCTAACATGAATCGTGACTCCTGTTTTCTGAATGTGTGCTTATGGAGCAGCCGGTAGCAGGTTTGCTCGATATCTGCTGAATGGCCCGGGATTGTTGATCGTGAAGAAAATGTGAAGGACTGGATACTCGAACTACCGACAGGCAGTGGTATATGAGCCAACATTACTCGCATTCGTGCTCGAGGTTTGATCGAAACTTAGTTAGAGAGCGAGGCAATGTGAATGAGTGGGGAAAGAGAATCCCGGCAGACAAGGTTTTTCGAAGGATTCTGATGCCATTGCATATTGCAAAACGGTGTGACTGTCTTGCAGCAATCATCTGGACTGCTTGTAGACTACTCAGAGGATTAGTCTTGAAGAAATTAATTGTCGTGGAGCTCAGATAGTTAAAACTGTCTTGCCCTGAAAGCAAAACTAAAGCTCCCCGAGGCATTTTTGGGGGGAACAGGAAAGTGTAACAAAATCAAGGCTCACCATCGCACGCCGCGCATCGCAACGTCCCACAGGAAGGACATGATTCGGCTATTAAACTCATGCCGCTGGCATTGCAGTAGCACTTGGTAGGCAATCAGCTGTTTACTCGTCCTCCCATTAAGCTCTGCCGCTGGATCAGAACATACACAAATCCATATCCAGACTACCACCTTCTTCGTTTTGGGCTTCTTGGATGAAGGCTGCAAACCAGTTAGCACTCGGACACTTTCGATGATTATCGGGCCGGGCCATGGAAGAATCTTACCATCCTATGAGCAGCCGTGTGGCGGGGAAACCAGGGTCTTGGAAACATTCACGTTTTTGACTGGCGACAGAAAGAATAAAAGGACTCAGCCAATTCCGCAGCAAAGAAAGAAAAGAAAGAAAAGAGAAGGAGAGGAGCGAAGTGTTACCTCTTCCTGCCAGGTCTTAAATAAATTTCAAGGAAGGTGAGCAGGAGGACGTAGTATCCTTTCCCGCTTTCCTGGTCAATACTTCGTGAACGGAATCCTTCTCCTAGACTCCTTGACTCGGTGTCCACTTCGGCAGAGCAAGGTGCCGTCGCGCTGGAGGTGCCAGCAGCAAAACCCGACCCTGACTCACCCGATCAAGAGGGTGGGGGAACGGGAAGTGAGATCGACGGTCCGATCTGAGGTGGCCTACGCTCGGGGAGCGCCCCGTGAGGATGGGGGCGTTCCAGATGACGCTGTGTCGGTAAGCATAATGGGAATCCGGGTGGGGCGACAACTTTCTCATGTGAACTGGATCTGGCCAGACAGGGGGTCACAGACGGGAAAGAACAGCACGAGCCTTCATTAGCATGAGTCCCCTGTCTGTGGCGCTCAGAGCTCCGTGCATTTAATTGCCCTAGTACGTCTGTACTGGCTACCATGCCACGCGATACACCGACATCTGGGCCCAAAAGCAACGATTTCTGCAACAGCTCCCGCAATAACCGCTGTCAAATCCCCGAAAATTTGCGGGAAGTAACCTCATAGAAGTGACCCCGTAGATTACGTACCGTTTTATATTATTGTGAAAGGGAAGACACGGCTCGGTTTGCAAACAAATGTGGCGGGTGTTACTCTCCCCCCTAAAGAAAACGTAACGCGGCCAGGGTGTGATCTACGCCCAAATGGCCGTGTCAGCTTGGCCACGCTACGTTTTATCGAGGGGAGAGTAGCGCGACTAAAACCCCTATCCCCCGATCTTCTTGCTCGTGCTCAAATATCTTGCCTTGCAAAATGAATGGGTACAGTTGTCGCCGAGAAGGCATCAATAAGCAATGCATCAATGATGCGTGAGAGTCAAAATCTGCCGTTCTTCAGGAGAAGTGTGGGCCTCGCTAAGTAGACCAGGGGCGACGATTGGCCGAGAAATTGCTGGAGATCAGCAAGCGAGGGAAGAAGGTTCAAGCCCAATCAGCTCAGCCGAATCCCGAGGCTTCATGGCTTTCCGATGCTTGGAGGGGGCAGCATCAACATTACACAGGTTGCGTGCTCTTCCGCGATCCCGATCTCGAAACGGTCAAGCCGCACGGGTCACCTCCAAAAGTGGTCCTAACGGGGCATCCTTCCCCTTCCTTCACTGCTCCCGCAACTCCGATATCTCGTAAAGTGCGCTTGCCTGGTCTGCTAGGCTCGCATTTGCTGCTGTTGCGAGTGAGTTGTTGGGCTGTCGTCCAGTGAGAGGTAGGGATGTATGGATTTGTAATATAACAATTATAACAACGGTCTTGCCATTATTATACTTTATGAAATCAAGTATAATTTGCACATAAGTTAGGTATAAATAAAGCAAATTTGGGCGTCTGTGTCCGTTTAAGGCAAGGGCACAGAGTACCATGTCTCCCTTACAAGCCAGCCTTTCCATAATAGGTTAGCGTATAATAATAATGTAGTAACGCATTTTTGTCAGTTATATTACATTATTATATAACGACCCCCCAAATTATATAATTTATACATCCCTAGTGAGAGGATCTGTGTCGAAGACTCGGCTCAAACTTCCTGAATAGTCTGGAGCATGGACTTCAAAAGTCCAGCTCCGGGTCCATCCTGCGCGACAGTAGGCAAGGTCCAGAATGGCTTTCCCTGAATCGACTCCCTGAATTTGGAATGCAAGTCGATTTTCACACACGTTTGGTCCGTGCGTGGAAGGGTAAAATCGCAGCTCACTCTTAACTTGCTCGTAGAATATTATTTTTAGTGAGTGAACTTAATAAGAGTATCTACATCTTATTTCTATTACTTAAATAATAATTCTGCCTCTTCGGATTTCTTAGGAAAAGGCGTGGTTAGAGAGAAATAAAATATTGCGTTTCGTTGAATGTCTTTTGGGGCGCACCTCGCCTACCTTATTTTGAGGAAAATAGGCGAAAGCCAGATGCCAGACCGTGAGGAATGAGAATTGGAAAGGGAAATTGATTGATGTCAGCACCTTAGCCCTTGCCTTGCTTGCCCACGCCACTTTCGTGTTTGTGCGCACTCTCAAACTGGGGGAATTAGTGTCTCAGATAGCCAGTGATACTGTAAATGAAGCCCCACTGAATCTCCTTCCCCAATTCGGCAACGGGTTGCCGTCACACAGGGCGTTGGAAGGAATAGACTCCAGTGTGGTCCTCGTTATGAACTGTCCATCTGGCCTTCTTTTTCTCTAAACACCAACTCTCTCTAGGACCGAGTACAGTTGTCTTGTTACAATCTGGTCCAAACGTGCTCATATCGGATGAAGCACTTCCCAGTCAGCCAGGCATCGGAAGTGACACGACACGTGACGTGGCGCGGCGCCCCGGTGAGACAATACATACATTCCCCAACATTCCAATCAGTGTCTCTTTTTTTCTCGGGCGACACCGTGAGACACCTCCTCGAGTCCATACCTATGGTGAGTAGATCTACACAATTTCAGCCAGCAATAGGTAATTAACGGTCCAACAGGGACCGAGACCGAAGAAAAGAAAGGTGGTGGTTTGGGCCTGGGTGTGTGTAAGTCCCGCCACCGCCTTCCCCACCATACGTATACGTACAGCTAATCTTCCCAAGTGTTACTGCAATGCGAGTGTAATGACTCTCTTAACCGAGTCTTGCCCTGCTTGCTCGACTCCTCGATGTGCAGCTTGCGACGTTCACAAAAAAACGAGATGAATGGAAAGTACACACCGACCTTTCTGTTTCCCAAACAGATATCACGACTCGATCGAGCCTCTCCTCTGCGACTTTCCGTCCCATACACTTACCTCGACCTCCTCGATAACACATCCCTCGACAGTTCAGTTGCGCACATACGCTTCTCCATTCAATCTCCTCCCCCCCCCTCGCAACTCCTCGAAATTTCCGGCTCTCCTCTGATCGAACACCATTCCGCCAACCACCCTCCGTCTCCTACATATCTTCGAATCATATTTCCTGCCCGATATGCGCTGTATTATTGCCCATATTAGACAAGCCTTTGTCGCCTTTCGCAATTGTTCCGAGGCCCGCTCTTTCGCCTAATAAACCTGTACGAATACCAAGTTGGATTGTTGGTCAATAAATAAGGTGGAAATTCGCAATTGGTACAAATAGAGTTTAAAAGCGTCATGGGCTGTATTTCTTAAAGGGTGGTGGGTATTTAGTTATACATTCTTGTTTTGTGTTGCGCTCATTTAGAAGAAAATCCTTGTCCGACGAGCCTCGATTTTCCAGATGACAACCAGATGATACCCAAGAAAAGCTTCTGCAAATTTCTCGTAGATTGAAAACGAAATGCAATGGATAATTCTCGACTTAAGAATCTCAAGCTTAATGGACAACTTTCCTTGAGATATCAGCTAAAAGTGCCGATTTTCAATCGCATTTTTTTTCCACGCTCAAGAGACACATGCTAATGTGATCTCCAATCCATGCCCTTCGCAGAACCAGGCCGTGAACTAAAGCTGCATTGCATAGGACACAAAGGCGCAAGAAGCAAACTTCCCAATACCGAGCCGATTTCAGATGCAACAAAATCCCGAAGGAAATAACTCGTTCAATTGATGATCGGAGTGATCCCAAGCAGCTTCATCCCGTTTTCCAGTGTCTGTCTGGCACTATCATACAGCACAGATCGAGCGGCATACTTCGAGCCTACACTGGATCCTTCTCCCCCAGACTCGTCTTCTTCGGCCTCGTCGAGACAGGTAGTGATCTCCTCCACCATCTGGAAAAGGTATGTAAGAATCGTTGCGGGATCCATGGTATGAAAGGCGGACTTGATGATTCCTGGGTACCGAGCCATCAATCGGAGCAGATCACACCACGGAGGTGCCCACAATGATGAGTAATCGATGTGGGGAATTTCTTCCAGCCTCAAGTTCACTCCAATACCGGCAAGCGCTGAGCACAGCCTTGCATGACAGCGCAGCAAGTCCGGCCCCGTCTCGCCTTCTAATGCCAAGAGGCTGAGATCGGTATTGTTGCCATGGCCTTTTTTGGAACGTAGCTCTTGCACGACCAAGGAGCTCACTCCCATTGCTTTTGCAACGGCGTCGCCGCCTTCGATGTGATACTCATCGGGGCCAGTGCCCACAACTTCTCGCATGAAATCCTCGCGCTGGTCGAGAATATCACCCAGGAGTTGAGCATCACCTAGGTGGGATGATCGACGGCTAGCCTTTGCAAAAGTGATGTGTTCTAACTTGTTCGCGATATCAGGATGGCCCATGAGCTCAACGGCTCTGAAAACTCGTCGAAAGTGCACATCCTGTTCGCAGACTACGTAGATCATCTTGTCAAATGAATGTCGTTTGAGGCGATCAAATACCGTAGCAATGTCTCTTAGCAAATAAGTCGTTGAACCATTCCGACCTCGAACGGTACCCTTGTCCAGTTTTGTGCCGTATTTATCGTAATCGATAACCCAAGCCCCATCTTGCTCCTCGTAAATGCCTTTGGATTCCAATATGGCCGCGACTTCGACCACAGCTTCCGGGTTCAGACTCACTTCGGATTCGCCCGAGTATTCGTCAAACTTGAGGTTCAGTCGCCCATACGTCTCTACATAATATTCGACGGTGATGTCTCGAAGTTTCTTCCACAAAGCAATTGCGCCCGGCTCACCGTCCTCCATCCCTTTGAAAGTGGCATCTCTCTCTGCGAACAATCCCTCAAGCTCAAGGCTCGTTGCATCTTGCCCAGTATCTCGCGCGTTCTTTCTAGCTTCTAGTTCGGGCCGTAGCTCCTCTTCCATCTTGTTGTACAAGTCATGGATATATCTGAAGAGATTTGTCTGGTCGTCGACCTTCTGTGCGGAGTTGTATTTCTGCCAGCCCAAACCGAGCAGGCCAAGATGTTTGCCCCAATCTCCCAAGAAGTTTATCCTGACCACATCCCAACCCATTGCCTCGTACATATTTGCCACGAAAGCGCCGAGTATTGTGCTTCGTAGGTGGCCAGCCGTGAAATCTTGTGCTATGTTTGGAGAGGAGAACTCGACGACGACCTTCTTGCGTCTAGACTCGGGATGATCTCGCAAGCTTTGAGATTTTTCAACGCCGTATGTAGGTTTGCGGTCGCTGATATAGGGAAGGAAGAGTCGCGGGATGATTTTGGGGGAGAGAAAGAATCGAATATGGATGCCATCCTGGAAGGGAACTCCGAAGAGGGGATGAGGTTGGATCTGGGCGGCATACACAAGTTAGACTTGGGCGACCATCCGAAGAGGCTGAAGAAGTCTGACAAACCTGTATAAGAAGCTCGCCAGCTAACTCTTTTGGGCGGCCACCAGGTAGTTTCAGGCGAGGCAAGACGATGTCTAAATCGCCGTCTTGGATTGTGCTTGGAGGCTGGATGGCCTTGTAAACAGATTCTGGATCAGCTTCCACAAGCCGCTGAAAGTGTTCCGCAAGATAGGAGTGACACAGATCCATGGGATCGGTGAGAACGTCAGCTGATGCAAAGAAAGGCACAGGTCCGAGTCCAAGCTCCGCCACAAAGGCCTGGAGGCTGGGAAGTGAGGTGGTCGCCATTTAGGCTCGTATTTGAGGTAGCTAAAAAAAAAAGGGCTCGAGATTCTGCCATGCAGTGTGCCTCGTCGTGTCTCGTATGCTCAAGGCTCAAGGCTCAAGAAGAGGGTGATGGTCGAGGTGGCATCCAACACTGGTGTGCTGGCGGGCACAGGGCTTGGACGACCACATCGTTGCCTTCGAAGTTAGGGCAGGAGCAGCTTCCAGTCATATTCAAGTCGGTTGTCAGAAGAGATACTGTGATCATGTTGATAGGTTGGTGAGATGTGACAATCCATGGCTGGCTGCAGTTGGTTCAAAGGTACAGTAAGCTTGGGAGGCTAAGCCTTTCTGGGCGACATTCACCAACGCTAGCATTCAACTGCTCTGGACAATGTGGCGTAAAAAGGGTATCATTATCATAAGTGGAAATAAAGAGCAAAAATATTGCCCAAGCCAAGTGCAAGCTCCTTTGGAAGACACCATATAAATGCAAAATGGAACCCCCCTGCAAAATCAGCTGCCCAGCCCCTGCTCGAGATCTTTAGGGACGTCTGCCTTTCGACGTATGCAACAAAGATACCTGAGAATCCTTTGGGCCCATGAGCGCCACCTAAATGACGCTGCAATGCTCATAAGTACAAGAACTGCTAAAATTAAAAAGCAGAGTATGAATCGCGTAAAATTCGGAGTAAACGGCAAAACCCCCGGTGTTGTACTGAACATGTTTGCAGCAAGGGTCAGCGGGAGATATGCCTAGTTAACGAGGAGAGTTAGGACTATAAATATACTCCTTGTCACTGAAAACTTACAATGGTAATGAAAGTAAGTATTTGAATATGGTGGGCAGACTTCTGCTGGAATATCTGCGCTTCGTGATTTCCATGGTCATAAACGGCGTTAAGCTGCTTGGATCAACGTCTGCGTATCAAAGCGGCTAGAGCGATAAAGTTGCAAATACAAAAGACAGAGTACTTACGCCTTGGGGGCTGTCCTGGCAGAGCCCTTTTTCCAGCTTTCGGAGCTTTCTGAGAATATCCTTCAGGTCCAGAAACACATTGTCGACCTCATTGATCGAGGATTCCAAAAGTGAAGAGGTGGTGAGAAGGTCGTCGTCGAACAGAAAGTATGCGACATCCTTTTTCTGGAACCTGTCCCAGGCTTCGACGGTGTCCCCGAGTTTACCTATTAATCTTCTCAGCAACGTTACCATTTCTCCGTTCCATGCACCGATTTCCCTCACTCCCCTCGTAGTAGAATAGTCGATATTCAAAGGTAAGTTCTGATTGTTTCTGGAGCTATGAAGTCAGCCAGTCGTCGCCACGCTCGAGGAGGATCGACAGATGGACATGATTGGGTAGCCATTGTTTGCACACCAGTCAAGTAGTCGTCATCCCAACCAACACTTACTGGTCAACATCCTCTTCCATCTGGTCAAGTATTGCCCTCCACTCCCGTCCTACTTGCTGTATCCGGATTTCAAAAACCTTGAAGTAATACTCCCTTGGATCCCAAATAAGATTGTGGGCAGTAAGCTGGCCAGCTGCAAGAGGGTCTGGCCGACCAGTGAGTGCATTCGTTGCGCGGTAGGCTTGCACACTATCACTCGATCCATAGTAAGTGTCGAATGAGCCGTAGGCTGTCCAGACTCGGTGATCAATCCCGGTTACAGTGACCGATACCTGTGATTCATACAGACACAAAGGCCGTAGTGAACCATTAGACCCGGACAGGGAAGGCAGACGCGACGAACGTCTCAAAGGCTTGTGATCGGATCCTTTCCTATAGTCCTGGAATAACTCCTTGCTCTCGGTCAACACGTAGAAAGGGATGTGCAGATCGAAAGTAAAGACCTTGAATCCGTGAGACTATATCAAACATGGTTGTGATTAGCTTTTGGCAGATGTGTAGAATGCTTGGGAATTACAGGAATCGTCACTCCAATAGCCGCTTTTGATGTCAAGTACTTATAAAAGAAATTCTTCAGAGTCAACGCATGGTTTCGCGGAGCCGTTGCTAGAACTACTTCCATGGTCGACGGAATCAAATCAGGAAGAAACCTGTACGAGTTCGACCTATTAGAAAGGACATATCATAAGGTGTTGTGATACAACTTACAAAATCCTCCTCTCCGCATCGCATGCTTCATCTTGAGCGCTTTGAGCAGAATTTTCTTGGGCCGAAGTAATTTTGAAGCGCTATTCAATACGTCAGTACATGTTCGAAATATGAATAATTGTAAGATATCGGTTACCGGTTTGCTCAATTCTGCTTGCAGTTCCTTTGTGGTCAAACTCCAACTGCGTGGCCTGAAGTCTTTCTGTTTTAAAGGCAGACGACCGCCAGATTTCCTGTCATCAAGTAATGCAACGGGTTTCTCACATCCCTTTTCCACGGCTTGCTCAACAAAACCTGCAACCACATCGACTTGATCTCGATATGGCAACTGGGCTTCGTCTCCAGTCATTCCTTCCATAAAGACTCTGGCTATCCCACGCCTGCCACAAGGTTCTTCATTTTCGTCACACTCCCACCTTCTAGCCCCACTTTCTTCAAGTTGTTTGCCATCCTTCTCATCCCCGTTGTTGAAGCTGTCAAAGGAGTCTAGATATTCTGGCAACCAATCAAGGTAGGTTCTGTCCTCGGCCTCGGTGTCGCTCTTCTCTTGCTGACCATCAATCATGTTTTTCTCCGCATGTTGTTCAATCTAAGCGAACTCGAGTAAGCCTCGCTTAATAACAACAATGGAAAATCACGGAATTATTGATATTGTTGAAAGGTTGGGGGCCTTCAAAGGTAGCAAGACTCCCCCAGGCTATTAGATAAGGGGACAAAGTCGAGATATACATACTGAAGCACCACCATCCTCCTCATCGTCGTCCTCCTCATCGTCGTCCTCATCTTGGTCGTCCTCATCTTGGTCGTCCTCATCTTGGTCGTCCTCATCTTCGTCGTCATCATCCTCTTCGTTTTCCTTCCACTCCTCTCCACTACCATCATTAAAAGGTGGTTCCCGTAGCCATTCTATGTATGGTTGGTTCTCGGCCTTGCGATCGAAATATTGGCGCCTCTCAAAGAACTTTAAGGGCCAGGATCTGCGAGGAACTTCGTCGCTTGTCGCCGTTGTCATTTCAACACGTGACTGTAACCAGTCATCTTCAATCTATGGATGGCAGTGTTTATGAAATAAGCGAGGTGAGACAAGGGACAAATATCACAAGGCATTCAGCTGGAAGTGGGCAATATGCCTAGTACTTATCAAAGCAAGGTAATGTGGGGACAACTCGGGCATGTCAAACGGTTGCTCCGAAGGAGGCAGGGTTGGTAAATGATTTCCAAAGTCACAGAGCGCCTTGGTTGCCTCGTCAATCAGAGCGCTGTAACTATAGATCATACGGAACTGTGCAGTCCAGTAGCTACCTGCCATACCAAGCCAAGCCCAATGAAGGAAGCCCAACGCACCCCCTCTGTCATCGCCTGCTGTGGGCGAAAGGGAGAAACCACTTGACGCTCACAGACAGCGCAGGGACACAGTCCAATACTGTGACTTTATTATATTTGTTCGGCGGCAGAGAAACTCGGGTCTTTTTACATCGAAAAGCTATGGGTGGACATGGTTCTTCGCCCTTTGCCGGCAAATCGTAGCTTGCAACTTATGAGGCTGTGCGGTGAATCGATATGCATCTCCTTCACAGCCTCAATCGGGATAATTCCACATGGCATATGGAGGGGTGCTCGAATGCTTGCTGGAAGCCAAAGAGCAACTCTCTTCGACTTTTGACAAGGCTTCAGCTCACACCTGCCTTAACTGCAGGCAGCGTAACCGAAGCGGGACTGCCCGATGGTTACTTGGGATCCACTACCATGCTAAGCCGCGTCAAACCACAATCTTTGTCGAGTAGGAAGAGCTATCAGACGGGGCTGAGCGAAGCTTTGACCTCCTTCTCGAATGCACAGATGACGTGGATGCACGACATCCGCAATGTTCTCCAGATTTAAGGCTGACTAGCTCAAAGTTCGGAGTAAAGCCTTACATACTGCATGAGGACACCCAATGATAGTGCGGCGTCCTGTCTCATGTGCCCAACGAGATAAGTCGGGCGCCCATACGTGGCAACCCGAAGCGATATCAACCAACCCTTAATGATCAAAGCAGTAACTATATCCAAGCGAGTCAGATCTCGAGATTAGGTGAAATTACTTTTTAAACCTTATATGTTTGCAACATAGGCCAATCAAAACGCTCCGGGCAGCTTTGAAGAGTATAAAGAGCTCGCGAGCCTTCCAATATCTCCACCCACTGGCAGTCAGAATAGTCGGAACTTCCAAACACTGCCACTGTGTTTACCCGGAGACCCAAGTCGCTATTGGATTGGAAAGCACACGGAGGCAAAGATATCTCTCAGAGCCCAACGGGCTTCCCGCAAGGCTCTTCTAAATGGGCGTTCAATAACTCGCTTACACCAATTGCACGAAAATTTGCATGTGCACGAAGCCATTTTAAGCACCCCGATAATTTTCACGGAAGAATGGCTCATCACCCATGGAATGGACTCCACGATGGCCCACCTTACATGCACGAGGCGGAACCAAGAGCAACTTTGCTGATTGTAAATGAGTGTGGCTTAGACCAAGAAATTTTGGCCTTGCTCAAGGTGCTGCATAATTTGTACAGCGCAAGACCACCCCATTGGCTAAGAGTTCGACATCAAACTGCGTGTAAAGAACTCCAACAGAGCCACAATTGCAACCTAGACCCGGACAGCGCCATTGCCGTTCCATTGGTAGCACTCCCGCGGACACCACTCGCGCAGCTCATCTGGCTACACTGAGCCCCGAGACTTGGCATCCCTACAGCTCCTGCTTTTGTCTGATTTGCTGCTGCGGTTCACAGTACTCCGATCACCGGCAGAACTGTACAGCATCGATTGAGGTTGGCTGCGGCAGTTGCGCCCTGGGTTGTCATGTCTCCATTTTGAATACTCTGCAAGTTGCTGACAATACTTGGAAAGTTGCCTATCAAACCGTGCCAGCGTTGGCACCTGTTTTAGGGAGCGCAGCCACCGCCATTAAAGTTGCCAGCTGCAGAGTCTCATCTTTCGTGAAGACAATAGCAGGGGCCAGCTTTGTTTTGTTTTCAGGATTGTTCTGTGTCCCCTGATTAGTTACTGTCATCGCTGCGCCATTACAGGGAGTCTCACCAAATAGTCATTGACAGTTTTGACAGGAGTATCCCAGTTGACAATTGAATTCTTCACGTCCGTGGCAGTGCGAGGAGATGCTGGCTTTCGGACTTGAGGGACTGCCACCCTTGCAGCTGTAGCAGCAGGAGACTGCACGGCCGTCTGTGCCGATGCAGTTGCTGAAAATAGAGCGCCTGCGAAGAGCACGCAAATGATGGCCGAGAACTGCATCATGGGCCAAGGAGAGTGAATGGTGATATGACTTAATAATTGACCATAGGAGAATATGCTGACGCAGGCGACCGGGCTCGACGCCGCCCAAACAATTACAGAATGAATAAAGAAGAAGGGGATGTTGCGGCTGAGGACCCAGCCTTGCGAGGAACACTGACACCATAAATCGACTTCGAGTCATACTTTCAGCGAGCCAAGACGCCAAAAATATCAGGCCTTCTGCGTTGATCTTCCATTCATAAAACCCGCAAGATGAAGCGATCGTCATCCGCCAAGCATGGCTGGAAGTCTCCTCACTGGTGGAAACCGTATATTAAACAGCCAAGTTGTATCGAAAACACACCCTGGCTGCCGATAAGAGTTCACCAGCCCTGCATGGTAAGATCAATGGAACACCTGATGTGTGGAAAAAGCAAAATTCACTCTGTCCTGCCTTATCGTGGTCCGAATTAACACAGCTGACCATTTCGAAACACGATGGGGAGTTCTGAACTCGGAGATAGGATATTCCCAAGCGCGGCCTTGACGCAAACCCCCCGCAATACCAAAACTATGGCTCCGCTTGGGAAATGCCTAGTATTGGAGGATCTCGACCCTCTTCTCAACCCATGCAGAGCCGTAATTCCATAGCATAAACTGGATACACACCCCCTTCAACTTTGTGGAATCACACTAACTTACTTGGGCACAGAAAGACGTCAGCCCCCGAGTGCATAACATACTCAGTAACACCGCGTATCAATAATATCAGATATCGACTCGGCCACTCACATCCTGAGGCGGAGTCGTCAGGGAAAGGAAAATATAGGGCTTTGTAAGAAGACATCTCGGCTCAATGATGGGACCCCTCCGTGAGCCTGAGGATCATTCCCCGTCTCTTTGACAGCAGAACAAAGTGACACAAACATAAATATCAGATACACGCGGTGATTGGACCTGCAAGAAATATCCATGCGTGAAATGGTTAAACACTCCTCGACAATATGTACTTCCTCTTGGCCGAACCATCGGCTGATTGGTGATTAATTGCTGCCTTCAATCCGTGATTGAGACTCAATTCTTTTCGCCACCACGCCTGTGTCAATACCTTGCCGTCCTGCTCCCGTTGATGGATGAGGAAGAGGTGGCTTCTGTTGGTAATTTTTTGACAATTGCACGAACAAGGCAGTATATGGTATGTAATTAGGCTTCAAACTATGAGGGCAAAGTTGATGTAGATTGAGATGTCTGAAGTACAAGAAGCGCGGTTCGGCGGAGGGTTCATAAGCCTCTGCAGCTGAGCTAACCAAAAGGGGAGAATCACGTGTACGGTGCTGTAGAACCTAAGTGTTCATTGGCCAACCACCCAGGCAACTCAACCGCTCAAATTTTTATTTCACCACAACAGCGCATAAAAGCGAACTTTTGATTTTGAGTAGATTTTCGTATCGGCGGGCTTGGAAGACTAATCCTACAAGTTTTGGGAATTTTCTAAGTAAATGAATCTAAAAGCTTCTCAAATTTTTGTATTCCGACAGGGGTAAAAAGTGGGCAGCTGAGTGATCGATAAATACTTCTGATAATCCTCCATTGCTCGCTTCGCTCACAATCGGAGCAAGTGTCCCGACTCCCGGCTTCGAGGAGACTGTCATTTTGAGCGAACCGGGGAGAGATCCGCTGCAGCAATGTCTCACCAGACGAAGGGATAAGAACCCCCACAACACACATTGTCACGATAAGGCGGGTGTTACAGTGGTGGTAAAGAGCTTGAATTGAGCTGAAGGCTGTTTGCCAGGCCAATGCACTGGCTGCACGCTGACTCACGTGCAATGGCGACACGTGACTGGTGCCACGTTACACACATCAACAACACCTGAAAATCTTGATTTTCACACCTGAATAAAATACACAGGAATTTATCGCAAAACAGGCTTAAATCAATATTAAAATTCACACAACTACGTTAAACTTTAATCTAATTTGATGCAAGTATTTATCTACATATAGATTTACATACAAAACTTTATCACGTCATGCATCGTAAGCAGTTTATACTTTTAGAGCTTTTTTTGATTGGAAAGAGCCCTTGTTATCATTCAGCTGAGGCAGGTGCTTCGTACGCGCTTCGAGGATTAGAAGATACCTTAGCGAAGCGATGTGAGGCTCGCTCAACGGTCCTCATTCTCTGTACGCTCACCACACGGTAATTCTCGCTTAAACGGTTTAGCGAGAGTAAATAGTTGATCAACGGTTGACGAGCGGTTGATCGCTTAAATTCGCTTAAAAAAAGCAAAAAAAATCTCTACTTAAGTCACTTAAGTGGGGCACTTAAGTAGGGATACTAAATTCAAGTATATAAAGTAAGAGGAGAGAAGAGAAGAAAAGAAAGAGAAAGAAAAAGAAGAAAATATATTTTTTTAACTTACGTGGTGTTATACTTACCTGTACTAGTTAATCTATAAATAGAATATAAAAATATACGCTATTTAAATATATTAAGCTCTAAAATTTTAATATAATCTCGCTTATTATTCGCTTACCGGTCCTATACCGTAAAATTTCCTCTCCTGTCAACCTCGCTTCAACCGTCACCACACCGCTAGTCTCGCTTAAACCGTACCTGTACCGTAATCTCGCCCCAGCTTGCTCCGCTAAGGTATGATTCGCTGCAAAAACTCGCTTAAACATGCACAGACCAATGCCCCACCCAGCCGCAGCTGCACGGTTCGGGGGAATATTGCTTTCGTGAATACTTTCCTTCTTCGTGCCTTCGTGGGATACAGTACTTGCTTTCGTGGGGCACTTGCCCTGGTGGGATGCTTGCTTTCCCCGACTGTGAACGAAGTGGCGAGCAAAGGAGGACGAAGTGGCCGTTAGAACCGAAAGTGCGCACGGCGCTGTAGCGACGCAGATCACGTGTTATGGACGATTGACACTTGGTACCTGTATTCGGCTCTCGGGTTCGAATTATCTTTAACTCCCATCACAATCGCAACATCCCCACAGAAACATGGACAAATCCACACTCCAATCGATCCCTCAACTTTACATCTTTGGGGACGACCAAAGACAGCTTTATCCCACGCGATTATGCACAACATGCCACGAGCAACTCTGTAAGTACGGTACGTGAGTGCGTGTTCAGTGTGGGACAAAGGACGGAAAGTGTCATTTCGTGTAAGGCTGGAGTAAGTGGCTGGCTGGAGTGGTGCTCCGTACCCCTGAGGGACATTGTGACCTTGAAATGCAGGAACCAATCTCACAAAAATAACGAGAAGGAGCTGCTCTTGTTTACTAGTTTATATATAAGCAAAGAACGTGAGTGAGCGAGCTTCTTCAAAAGGAACAGCGAAGAGAATCTCTTATCTAGTGGGTCATGGCAGAATATGTGGACAGCTGTCCATGGCCATCCAGTCTCCTATTTGCTGCCGTGTTCCCCTATCCATCCTGTTAGACCGGTTCTGAGCATTCCTGTCATTTCTTTCATCGATCCTGTCTAAAAGACAACTCCCTGCCTGTCAACGAGTTAGATGGCTAACTTTTAAGGTCTTACCCGCGGCTTCGTGGCCCCTCACGGTCACCTTGAGGGCACAAAAATCTAGTATGTTTATTTCTGAAGGGAGGAGTCAGTTGGAGAATTATTGAGAAGCCATTTTCGACTCCTGTCTATGGGGTATATCTTTTCAGGCTTTTGTTTTCCAATTCCCGTCGTATTTTTCTCTCCTCTCTTGCCCTCTGCCCCCTTGCGGCTCTCCCGGCATCCATCTCCATCTCGCCCGCCGCTTCTGCCCCTCCCTTCCCATCCTGCCACGACAAATGTGCCGTCTTTCCTTGTCAATTGGCGAATTTGTTGTGTAGAGATAGCCGAGCTCGTTGCTGGAAAGGAATTTTGACGAAAGCCTTTCTCTCTCTCAGGATTGAGCTCGAAGGGAGAGGCACGAGCGTCAGGTCATCGTGTCTGCTTGTGTACGTCACACGCAGCGCATCTGGGCGTTTGGCAAGCAGGGCAGTACTCCACCAGCAATGTCATTCCTGAAGCGTTGCAATGGCACTAAAAAAGCGTTTCGTGAGCCGCTGCTTCGTCTTGAGCAGGCCAGCGACTTACGCATACCCAAACCCACACGACCACCTTCTTCTTTTTCGGTTTCGGGCCCTGGAATTGCACTCGTCAATTGCTCAATGGTCCTATTTTCGTTGAGGGAGCGGGGGACAGTCAAAACATACCATTGCGCCTGGAATCCAATGGATCAACCCCCACAAACTCGGGGAAACTTCCTGACAAGATCGAATTGACAAATTAGCAATTCTTTTAAATTAATTCTTTAAAGGAATTGAGCCAGGCGGTGTGTGCGCGGAAGACGCAGGGCTGCTATTGTTGGACGAACAGCTCCACCCTTGGACTTGCAGGGCTGGGGCCACTGAGGAGCACGCGCTCAATCAAAACCTGGATGGTGGGACTTGAGGCGCATAAATAAAAGCACACATTGGCTCGCTTAATTGACAAGTGGGTCGAGGCTGACGATTTTTGAAAGTCCACGTACGATCAACACATCAAAATCGCGAATAGTCCCAGAAGATATATGCAAGGAGAGGCAAGCTTCGTCTCACACAATCGGATCGAGACGGACTTCAACACGAGTTCGCGGCAGTGCCTCCTTTGTAGCCCTTGCGATCGTTGCAAACAGCCTACGTCCACGTGGAGCGCATATGCCAACGACGAAGCCTCGAGCCCTGTATGGATACAGCATTGCAGAACATATGGATTGCGCATGGAGGATACAAGCGGTCGCTGGCAGAAGGCATGAGACAAACAGTGAGAAGAAGACAGACGAATCCAGTGTAGTCTTGATGGTCAGCTGGAGGGCTCCCCTGAGGTGGGAAGACTGCGTTTGCCTGGGACAAACGGGAATTGAGATGGCAAGCATTGCAAGGTCGTCAAATGTTGCAGAGCTCCGAACCAAGCAATACCTGAGGAAGGACAACACGCGGTGCGCGTTTGTCCTGATGATCCCCGCTAGAGCGCTTCCCAGATCTGTAGGACTGTCTCTGTAGAACCACTGCTAACAGGTGTACTGAAGGTCGTCTCCCCAGATTCACGGATCCTACTTCGGCTCCTTTGTTGATCGTTCCATTTTGCTACTCGTGAAGTATATACACCATTCAACCACTAGGTGGAATGTAACGAAATACAAGTGCTGAAATCAATTGCGATATGACAACCGCTTCGATTCCCTTCCAACCAGTTTTGTTGCCCTATTTTTCCATGGAACTATCTGCAAGACATCCGCAAAAAGCCATGTGCGAGTGTTTCAAAGTAACGCCAGGCTGCCTCAATCGCAGCTCGCTTCAGCTTCGCACCATACTTAACACTTACATTACGCAAAGGATCGAATCCGCACCTGAAGATGGTTGCGGGAGGAACATTCCCCAGATCGCTGAGATATAGCATCCCCCGAGAGATACACTTGCGAGGGGGAGCCGGGAAGCCAATAATCTGCGAATGAGAAATGCCGTTGCTTATACACCTGTTAGCAACGCACCTTTTGCACAAGGACGCTACTTTCCAGTCCAAGTAGTGGCCAATGATCTTCCGTGCAGCGGCCAGCGTGCCGAATGGCAGCCTCGCCTCAGAATAGAGCAATAGCTGAGCTGCGAGAGATTTTCTCATCTCTCTCAACCTCATATTCAGAGCCACATCGAACCCCACTACGATCCTTAACCCATTCCCAACCTCATTCACTGTATCCGCCACTGTGAAAATATATGAGCGTTGCTACGCCCCCAAATTTACGCTTTGCTTCTCTGGATTTCGGGTAGAAGACTCCAATTGGGATGTTGCCATGAGGACCACGAATTGCGGTGAACTCGGCGTTGCGGACTGGTGCTTGCTGTGTGCGGGGGTAGGGTGCGGAGGCTGAACACTTTTGTATAATGAGCGCGCTCATCGTGGAAGCCCCCCGAGCCTCCCAAGTGGAGCTCGGTGTTCTTGGAGTGGAAGACTTTGAATTGGTGATCGAGAGTAGTTCGTGGGCCGACGTTCGAGAGGTTGGATGAAGACATCGTAGGAAGAGAACAGCTGTTCGAAAAAAGATATGATGGAACATCCGATAGCTAGACATATGCCTCAACGTTATAGCAGGAACTACCTGCATTCAGTCTGTGATATCAGATTCCACCATGCAACCAACGAACTAAGTGAACAGACGCGGAAAATGACCCACAACCAAAACTGCATTACTCCAGGGACTCACCAGATGGTTGAAAACAGAGGCTGGAGCTGTGAGAGTGGAAGAGATCAAAGTTGCTTTATTGGCTCGATTGGGGCATGGTGAGGCGAAGGGAGCCATGACCGGCCATGGGGATGGTTTCCTCTGGGTTTGTGTGTGTGGAAGAATTCTGCTAGGTTACCTAGGTACTGCTTTAGCGATAGGTCGGGCGACCCCGGCCTCCTCCTAGAATAGGCGAGCACTGCTGGTTTCAACTTTCTGAGTGAATTCCTGTGGCAATAACTGAGGGTGCTGGAAGCAGAGAACGCGGCTCTTCTTTCATCGCCACTGGCACAACAGTACAAAGAGTTGCAGTTGGTCAGAGCAGCATGCAGCCTGACGTTATGTGAAAGCAAAGCAGGACAGCCGGTACCGGCCATTGTTCAAGCGGGTAGACCCGGGGTGCTGTCGGCTTGTTGGATTCTCTCTTAGGGGGAAAGCACTCTCTTGCTCAAGCCAGCGGCCTCGGAGGACCTCTTCTTTTTTTGACTTAAGCGCCTCTACACGCCGGGGTGGTGGAATTAAGTTGAGTTAATGAGAGAACTCACGTGACAACCATTTCGGGAACGATGGGGAGGACACTGCCTGGTCGAACTGCACACATGGTTTTCAGTTTATATAGCATGCGTTCCTCTTGCTCTTTCGGGCCCGACGCATAGCAAGATCTTGTTGCGAAATCTTCAAGCTGAGATGTGTGGTGGAAAGAAGGAGCAAAGGAAGGGTACAAAGTGACTTGCAGGGGTTTGGCGCTAAGCCCAAAATGATTAGCCTATTAGAGCGGAGCTTTTATCTCAACCTCACAACTCTTGCAACACTTCTCCAAACCACCACGGCTTTGATCAATACCCTTAAACCATGTATACTTGGTAGGTAGCGCGCTGTTCTGCTGCATTGCGATGCGGTGTCGCAGATTCCTTTTGTTGCGAGACCCGAGTGGACCTCTAACCGCCATTCGTCGAAACACGAGGTGGAATATGCACGCGAAGATGCACGCCAGCAAAGCCCAGCTCTAAGCTCATAGTGGGCAGCCTGGCAGGCAAAACTGGGAATTGCCCCAATCCGCTCAACCTTTAAACTTCAAGTGTGAGTCGTGGGAAGTTGGCGTTGGTGGACGGTGGATTCCTCTCGACCATCATGGTCTAGCTGCTTTCTAGGTCACCGCCCCCACAGCCTGCGAAGAATGCTCAGCTATGGTTTTCGGATCACCAGTCGGAGGCGACTGCGTCATGCTAGTCCAACTCGCGTGGGACTGCTTGCAAGGCTCGAAGGATGCCGTTGGAGAGAATGATGGACTCACGCGTGAGCTTCTGGGCCTTTACAAGAGCCTCAGTCGACTTCGGGACGAACTTGCAAACCCCACTTCCTTGGTGAACCGAGCGAGCGACGAGCGACGACAGGAATTGGAGGAGCACGCGGCGGATTGCGAGGGCATACTGAAGGTCATGAATACGGTGTTGGCCAGGTACAATGCTTTAGGAAGAGAACAGCGAAAGAGCAGGAGGTTATGGCAGAAGATACAGTTTGGCAATGGGGAGACGAAAGACTTAAGGGAAGTCCGGAACGAGCTATCTGCGCATGCCTCGGCGATCACAATGGGCTTCAATCTCTGCGCGTTACACTCCCCAGGCAGGGTTGAGACAACATTGGAGATGGCAGAGGAGCAATCACGCAGGCATGGTAGATCATTGCGAGGACTTCGGACATCGTTGCACTGGGTGATGGCGAACTTGTCGTCCGAGGTCGGGGAAGGCTCTGTTCGATCGAGTTACGCCAACGACGATAAAATCTTCTGGAGGACACTTCGCAATGAGCTCGTAAAGGAGGGTTATGACAATTACGAACTTCAGAAGCACAGAAGACTGATCAAGGATTACGTCGATGAGCTTGTCAACCGAGGTGTATTGGATGATCAGGGAACAGACAACGCGAGACACATCCCAAGACCTCGACTGCATAAAGTCAGATCGAACTTCTACCTACAAGGCCCCTCACGAATAGACACTTGGTCGCCACCGCCACCCGAACAGTATCAGCTCCCTCATGGCCCCACAATATCTCCAAATGTCTCGGAAGAGGAAGAGGAAGATGTTGAGATGGCTGATGTATCAGCTAACGAGGACGAGTTCGAAGACGAGATTATCGAGGAGGCACCCGATTCACCAATATTCGATAATATTCAAGCAATCGCTTCACAGGTTGAGAAATCCGAAGAATCCGACCTTTCCTCGTCGACACTTATTGAAGAAGTCGACGACCATCCAGATTCCCCTCCTTCCAAACTAAACATATATGCGAACATTTTTACCGCCCAGGTTGAAGAAGTTACCGATGAAGAGTTTGTTCGCCACCGAAAGGATACATTCGGTGAGGGGCCAAGGGACGAATTTTCGAAGCCTGTCTTTGATATGGACCAAGCCGAAGAGCATCGAATGGAGTCATCAGAGTCCTCCGACGATGAAGAGGTTATTCACCAGCGAAAGGATGTGTTCGATGAAGAGTTAAGGGCCGAATTCTCGAAACCTGCCTTTGGTATGGACGAAGTTGAAGAGAAACCAATCGAGCCATCAGAGTCCTTGGACGATGAAGAGGTGCAAGATGCAATTGAGCCGGCACAAGAGGCCGTCGATGCAAAGTCGCCTACGATAGATGAGGACGAAGTAGCCCCCGAGAAACCTGTTTCGAACCGCCCTCCTCCCGTTCAAATCGAAGACATCCTTGACGACGACTTTGTTCCTGGTGCACACCCCAATGTCTTCCTTTACGAAGATACCACAAGGGCCTTGGATACCGAACGAACCCCAATAATGGAAAAACTACCTCAGAACCCTTCCATACACGTCTCTGGTGGCTCGACACCTTCCCAAAAAGGGCCGCCAAAGCGGGTGCGTTGGGCTGGGGACGAAGCGCTCAGCGATGAACAGCGAAGCAGTCCCTGTAAATACACCCCCGAAGATCTCCCTTTCATCTTCCACCGAGAATTCCGTGACTTCGATAAATATCAAGAACTACAGGAGAGTTCACAAGCCTCAACAAAGGAACAAGGCGCAAGGAGATCTAGAAGGAAGAGATCCGATCAATCTTCACGTACATGTTCCTTTGTTACCCAGAAAGAATATATACCACCAGCGACGCTATGCGATTTGCAGTACTACCGTATTCCTGCAAGCTACTTTCACAAGTTTTGGCACCCGGCTCGAGTTCCAATGTATCTTCATGGCAATGTCTTCGATGGGATCTCATTCACGCATTGGATCTACGGCTGGACGGCATATACATTCCGAGGCGAGTCTTTCGAGATGAGCACCGTCAAGAGGTTCGGAAAGCAAGTTATGAAGCTTGGTTCGGCGATGACTGATATCGAAAATGCTGACGATTCAGTCAAGCGAAAACTTCCCCGACCTCTCTACGATGAGAGCGGCAGACTTTGGGAAAATCTAGAAAACATAGTCAACGATATCATGGCGGAATCAGAAGACCGTCTCGCTACGAAACGACGGGGTGCAAGGTTGGAGGTAGAGTTTGTGACAAAGTTCTGCCGAGAGATGATTGCTGGGGACAAATACTATCGCCCGATCGAAACGTGGCTCAAGCAGACGGATGACTGGTGCAAAAGGGTCAGGTTTCATAAGGATTTTGTGATGCTGTGGGACCTGTGGGCTGTTTGATGCCTGGAGGAGAGGACCATCCACTCATTTCGACTTCACGAATTTTGTATTTAGTTTTTCCGATTTGTTTTATGATGTGACGAAGCCATGAATGATGAAGCGACGAATTTCTTTGAAATATTATTATCATTGCGGCCTTTAGCATAGGCAAGGTTCAAATTGATGTTGGGTGAGGCATGGAAGCTCGGAACCGGGGACTTGAACTCATGAAGGTCAGACACAAATAGAGATACCCCGACGGAGGCGGACATTGGGAATAAATTGATGAATGAATGCTTCTCTGCTTGAAAGGATCCACTTGCTCTTGCTGTGCTGTTTACCGTATGACTCATCCAAGTGTGTCTTGAGAAAAAGGGGGCTGCCTCGGGCTAAGCTCGCGCTAACATCAAGCGAAGCTACGATCTTGAAACTCTATCCCAACATCATCAAAGCCACCATCGTTCTTGTTCCAAATATCCGTAACAGCTACGTATCATGGCAAACCCTCGCAAGGCGGTGGTAGTCGGCATCAGTGGGTGCTCATCGAGCGGAAAGACAAGCATTAGCCGTCTGTTACGAGATATTTTCCCGAATACGTTCGTGCTTCATGAGGATGATTTCTATCTGCCGGAGACTGAGTGAGTCTTGCTCTCGTGTCTCTATAATTCTCTTTCTATCCTTCTCAGTGCTCTCCATCGGGAGCCTGTCCCTCTCCCTAGCACGCAACTGTCCGAAGGTGATGTGGCGGCTCAGACTGGAGCTCAGAAAAGATAGCACGTGCCGAGGCTTTTGGGCAGCTGAAGACTTCTCCTTTGTTCGAGAAACCCAGGCGCTCACTCACTGACATACTTGCAGGTTACCGAAGAAATATGATCTGCTAGATTGGGATTGCGCGGAATCACTATCAATTCCTGACATGCTAAAATCCCTCAAACACATCCACGCCGAAGGCACATTTCCAGTCAGTCCGCACAATATCTGAGCTTTGATGATCAATCCTCACACCACGACAGCCATTCCTAGACTCTAAAGAAGATCAGAACACAGTGGGTGATATCCCAGTATCACAAACCACCATTGATGAGCTTAAGGCACGAGTAAAAACCTGGACGAGCTTCGGAAATCAAGGCTTCGGAATATTGGAGAACTCGCCAAATGCAATTCGACTTTGCATCTTTGACGGCTTCCTTCTGTACTCGAAATCAATGGCCCCGATTCAGTCGCAGATCGATGTCAAGCTCTTCCTCCGCGTCAGCTATGCCAAGGCGAAGGCAAGACGGGAAGCACGAAGTGGATATGTCACGCTTGAAGGATTCTGGGAGGACCCACCTGGATATGTAGACAAGATTGTTTGGCCGAACTATGTGGAAGACCATAAGTGGATGTTTGAGAGTGGAGATGTGGAGGGAGCGTTGAGGGAGGATGTGGTGAAGGAGACGGGTATCAAGTCTCAAGTCGATGGGGTGGACAGGGATATGGAGACGACTTTGAGGTGGGCTGTGCACACTCTGATGGACCAGCTGCCGTTACTCGCCAAAGCTGAGCAGTAGCCCTTTCTCAATGGAGTTTTTAGATCGCCAGAGCTCTCTTGCATGATTTTGGTTGATCGTCTTTTGTTCTAGGCTTCACTTCCACTGGCAGTTAGCTCCAATCAACGTGCACCGAACCCACCACTCGCTCATTCGTCCTTTTGTGTCAGAAACAAATCTTATTCCTTTGACAACCAAACTTGACAACAATGAAGTTGTCAATGCACAAATTTTGGGGTTTCAACTGCTTGCAACATTTCCTTTCATGGTTGCGTCAAAGAGAAGGGCTCTTTCTCTTTCAAGGCCAATTCCCCAGTCCCAGCCAGCATATCTATTTATGGATGACATTGTCCATCAGTTTTGTTATGATCCGCAATGCCATTGTAGCTAACAATGTCATTCAACACCCTAGCGATCTTTCAATCACGAACAGCCACCCCAAGCCATCCATAAGATGAAAACTGTAGTCCTTTCGTCAACCTTCTTGTCAGTATCACTCCAGATAGTTAATTCTACAGAACATCACTACAGGCTTCAGCTTTCTATTTCAAAGTATTACTCCATCCAACACACGTACCTTCCTACAAATTTTTCAATCGCAATCAACCATGTCTTCCTCCAATCCTTGCACTCCCTCCCCGGAGAGACCATCAACTAAAAACGCAAGCGTCGAACGCGCTACAACCACAATCAGCTGCGGCATGCCTGGCTGCTTCACTTGTGCCAACGGCGAAAACCACGCACCGCTCCTCACCGCATTCGAAGAGTTCCTCACCATCATGCAAACCTACAATGATAACCTCATCCGAGGCTCCGTCAAGATCAAGCGCCAAATTATGGAAATTCGTGATGGACAATCAGACCTTGAGTCTGGTGACGTGGACTTAGCAGAGCTGCTGCAAGTCGAGCATGACTATGTCAGGGCTTTGGAAGCTCATGAAGACGAAGTTGCTCATATGAAGAGAGAGGGTATGTATTGGGATTCTGATGGCGAGGAGGAGCTTAATGAGGTTGAAGAGAACGCCGAGCTTGCCAAAAGGATGGAGGACGTCGCAAGTAAGCTTCTTTCTATGGCCGAGAAAGCTTCTGATGCTTCAAAAGACCAGCAAGTGGACGCCTACGCTATTTTTCATTTTTTTCTAGATGAGGTGGCAAAGGCTAAAATGGAGAATGTAAAGCCTGAGGGAAGTGTTGGACAATATGAACTTATTGGTGCCGAACCTTACTCGCTAGACGAGGAGGCAAATTTTGAAAATGCGGTGGAGTACCAAGAAGAACAAGGTGAGGAGGAAGGAGAAGAGGAGGGTGAGGAGGAGTAGGAGAAGGATTCGGCGGTTCTCTCAGGACTGAGCTGGCTCAGCTGGACTCGGGTGAGTTATCCACTTCATCTCATCACTTTATCTCTTTGCTTCCCCCTCAATGAGTGTGAGACATTACCGTTGCCAACATAATTTAATGAAAATATCTTTCTCAAATTTATATTCCTATCTGCAAATCAGATTGTCGAGTAATATCTTCGCTGCCTCAGTTTCATACAGAAAAGACCAGATTATGATATATCTAGTTTCGCCATCCAAAGGTAATATTGATGAACCTTGGATTGAGCCTGATCAGGCCCATACCTCTCCATCAATTCCTTCTTCCTAACTTGGTCTTGGTAATGGGAAAGAGTCCGCCTTTCATCTTTCACGTGACCGCATGCTTGTTCGTTGCATCCCCCAAGGTTGGAAGAAAATCAGCACAATAACCACATATCAGAGCCCAATGTAACAGATCCCATGAAATTGCGGGCGTTGAGAAGAAAATGTGGGATGGTGGAGCGAGTGATGTGGAGAAATGCGGGGAAATGTGGACAAAGGTACATCAGGCGGTGAGAAGTCTTCGACTGTAGCCTAATATCTTTACTACTACAAATCTGAACTCTCAACTGTAGTCTTTTGTACAAGAGCTCGTTTCCCCCGTAATTATAACGTGAACTAGTAGCGTAAGACTTCATACCTAGTAAGTGAGCTTCCATCCCACTCGAGAAATGCATATCACTGATTTCGCCTCGCGGTTCACTCCACAGCACTCTCAAAACATCTCTCACGGAAAGCCCACCGCCTCAAAATGCCTCCAAAAGAATTCCTAGTCCAAACAGCCGATGGGATGACCTGGCACGTCGAACAGAGCGGGTCCGGCTCAGCTCCACACATCATACTCATCCCCTCCGGCGAAGGCGACTGCCAGTCGTTCCGCAAGATCACCGCCCTGCTATCCCCGTCCTTCACCGTAACAACTTTCGACATGCCCGGTTTCTCTCGTTCCGTGCCGGCTCCGCATGCCTTCGATAACATGGGCCCCTACGTCGTCGCCAACCAAATCATCGGCCTCATGGACAAACTCGAGATTGCTTCCGCAACAATCTTTGGGAGTAGTTCAGGCGGCATCTTCGCCACGGCCCTGCTGCAAGAACATGAGAAGCGCGTAGAGCGCATCATAGTACACGAGATACCCATGACCGTGCTCAAGAATCTGAAAGATTGGGCTGCGTGGCCAGAATCCGAGAACCCCAAAATCGTGCAAAATTGCCGGGGTCTCTTTCTAGATGGAATGAACGAGGACAAAGAGGCCTGGCTTGGCCTTGGTGAGGAGTATCATAAACGTTTGGAAAAGAACTTTACTGTGTGGATTAGGAATTATAGTCCTTGTGTGGATGAGATGAGGTGGAATAGGGAAGAGCTCAAGAGGTTGAAGGCGAAGATTAATTGGACGTTGGGAGGCCAGATGCCGATGGCGAGGTTCTTTAGTAATGTGGTGCTGGCAACTGAGGTGGGGATTCCAATTAAGGTGTTGGATTGTAAACATTTTCCCCATGTGAGTATTCCGAAGGTGTTGGCGGAGCATGTTCGAGAGTGTTGTAAGTGATGGAGCCGTCACATGAGCTCATTGAGCCAGATGGAGTTTGGAATGCAAAGGGTGGAGGATAGGGCCCATTTTGGAGACTGAAAGTCTTGGGTGAACTGGTCTGGGGTTAGGTTTGCAGTAATGCACTTGAATGCAAGGGAAATATGGCTGGGTTTTCGAGCGGTTTTCTGTGTTCAAAGCTGAAATGATTTATATTTTCGGCATCCTGTAAAGGGACAAAGACTTCCTACCTACTATCAATTGATCCACAAATCTCTTGATGCTATGCCAACCTATTTACTCAGAGGTTTCGTCAAGTTAAGAAGCCACGAAGAATGCCGCTACATTCGCTAAGCCGGGGCTTCCTCATTGTGCCTCCCGCATCCCCCCCCCCCAAAAACCATTGTCAAGGAACACAATCAGTGTGTCAAAAAAATAATTAAGGTAATTAATTATATTTAATTAAATTAATTTTCTAATTAATTATAATTTGATTATCGACTTCCAAAGAAAAAATTAATTATTAGACTAATTATAATTAAATATATTTAATTATTTTTAATAATCACGTGAAAGTTATATAAAATTATATAAATAATAAATTCTCTTCTTTTTCTTTATATAATATATAATTAAAGTATAAAGAGAGTAAAGGTGAGTTAATTTCTTAAGAAGAGAGAAGAAGAGTGAGGTAATTTATATATGTGAACTATTTGCTCTGAACATCACATGACCGCACCACGTGAGTACTAGAGCCGAAACCCCTACTATAGTACTTATTTACAAATCTAAGTAAAGCGAGTAAAGGTAGCTTACTAGCTATTAAGCCTATTATAGTAAGGTGGCATCTAAATCAGGCTAGATTAAACTTTATTTTTGTGCTATAATACTTGTACTAGTCCTGAAGTCACGTGCAATACTACTTAAGCAATTAATTAATTATATTTAATTAAATTAAGTAAATAATTAATTATAATTTGATTACTACGATTTTCACTTAATTTAATTTGATTACTGGCCAATAATTATAATTAATTAAATTATTTGACACACTGAACACAATATATTTCAGAAACCCCTCCTTAGAGTATTCGCGCCTTTTCGAGGCAGTGCCCATGGTTCACAGGAATGCCCCCAAGGAAGAAGAAGTTACACGTGACCGACATCCACTCCCCTGCCGCTGCAGCCATTGAAAGCCGCTGATTTGACGATGTCATGCTGATTTGTTACGCGACGTAATTTGGAGTCATTCTCCTATTTTTGCTGAGAAGAATTTGTGCTGGGTGTTACCTACTACTGGGCGGAAACAATTATGGACATTATTTCTGCTCAGCAGAAGTAGTGCTGGGTGTTATTCTCTCAGCACAAATAAGGCTGTGTATAAACAGGGTAAGCGAACCGGAATAGGAGGCGAAGTGAAAACGATGGAATCCAATCGGATTCTGAGAGCTGAATATAATATATGGAGGAGATAGAGAGATGAAAAAGAGCTCTCCTGTCAACTTTAAATGGATGAGTGAGTGTCTTCACTCAATTGTCCGCATCTCGGGATACTACGGAAATGAGCACAGAGAGATTATTTCTGGCATTTTCAAATTTACATTGAGAAAGCAGTTTGAAAGCCATCCAAGACAAAGGCCCTGCTCCCAAGAAGCCATCCTGAGAGAGAGGTTCTAAAGTTATTCAAGACACGCTCTCTACATCCAAAGTGTCCACCACCATCAACCACAACGATTCTTCCCCTTTTCTCCCTGGGATGCCGCCACTTCCACATTCCAGACAAGAAGGTTGCAAGAACTACCACTCCTCTCAATATTCTCCATGAACTCTTGCTCGATCGCCAATGTAGAACAGTTGAGCCAGTGCCCGGTCAAACTCCTCCGATTCCTCCTCAGTTCTCTCCTCTCCATACATGTTGAAATTTCGCTTAGCCGCTCTTCTCAGAAGTCTCAACACTGCCATCCACTCCAAATCTTCCAAGTCGCTAGCGTCCTGGTCCTCATGAATCCACCAGCCAATAGAGATCTCAACACGCAATAGCTTTCTTCCCTCAGCGAGAATTCCATCTGTACGAGAGCAGCAAGATGCAAAAGCTTCGATACGGTAGTGATTCTCGTGGTTCTCGACTGCCTTCCAAATACGGATCGAGATCTTGATGTTGGCAAGACCTGGGATGAAGAGACCAACTAACCATCGAATTAGAATATGTAATCCTTAAATGTAGCTTGCATTTCAGGTGCAGAGCCAAGCTCGCAAGTCAATGCCATGCTGGCCCCCTTCAACCTCCCTAGCTCTGAGGCCTCAAACGGAACGCCACCAACTAGGTATATAAATAAGCTTACCTATCGTAACAGCCGAAGAGGTAGGGAGAAGACGCGTGGCGAAGAGCTCGTAGCCGTTCGTGCTGTGGACTTTGAAGAAGTTTGGAGTGAAACCGAGAGGTTCGGGGATGTCAGCTTGAAGGAAGTTCAGGAGGCAACAGACGAGACGTGTGTAGTTGCTGACTTCGGGGCGAGGGACTCGGACTTGATTTGTGTATTCCCGAGGACTGTTGGGGGGTGTCGTGGAACGGGTTGTTGATTCCATGCTTGGTGCCCTGCTAGGTGCTCTTGACCTGACGGAGGAGGAATCCATGGTGTTGGAAAGTTGGATGGGCTATGGCCACTATGCAGAGTACTCGCTCCGAAACCTCTTCATGTCCTTTGATCACAGGAAAATTTAGTTGCATAGCGAGTAAGTGGGCAGGGGTGTATAACTAGCTTACTTCTGAAAATTTAGAGCAGGTTGTTCTGCTTTATGAATGGCAAATTGGCAATGAACCAACACCTTTCAAAGTATTGAAACAATGTTTCCTAACTAGAACTGATCGCCAAGTTCTTAACCTGGAGTCTTTTATCCAAGACTGGAAATAACAAAGGATAATTATTCCGTCCTGTGGGAATTTCCGTACTTGACATCCGAGGCGGTGCCGTCGTCATCTGCGGCCAATATAGCAGAGTGGCTTTGGCACCCTTCCCAAAAACAGACAATCATAAGGAGCAACTATTAGCTACTCTCAAAGTACTTTCTTCTTTTAATCTCCGAACCGGCGTCGCCCCCGGCTCGGAGCCAAAAAGCTGAGTCGCGTCGGTGAATGCATCAAAGCTCGACCTGATTTATTGATTTATCGATAAGATGGAAGAAGAACTTTCTTCTTCAAACCCTCGACTCCTCTTCTCACCAACTCCATCTCCGCAAGCTACACCAGAGATGGCAACGTGGAGCGACACCGATACACCGACAGAGAGTCAGTCTATACCTGACATGTCAGGGACAATGCAATACACAACTCCATACTCAAACCAATACTCAAACCCACACTCAACTCCACAGATTCCGACATCGGGTAAGACCCCCAGCTTCCTGAGGCGTTTATTTCTCTTGCAACAACGTTCAGCAGCTCTTGGAACATCTACTTGCAATATCCAACAGTTACCAGAATATTTTACTCCCTATGACACCTGAAAGAAGTATGCTAACACTGATGTGTTAGAAACAGGAGGAATGGACATTCTGCCACCGGTCGGCAACGCTCCCCAGGTTCACAGGGATGCCACTCAACAGCAGGTCAACTTCCAAGCTGAGAATCCTCTCATTCAAGCACCGGTTGGCGACGCGTCAACAGTGAACAGAGATGCTGCTCAACAACAGGTCAACTTCCAAGCTGGAAATCCTCTTGTTCATCCACCGGGCGGTACCGCTTCACAGGTCAACAGTGATGCTGCTCAACAACAAGCCAACTCGCAAGCCGTCAATCCTTTCTTTCGCAAGACCGCACCTGCAAAGCAATCATACTACACCCAACGACTCCAGTGTCTCTTGATGAACCATCTACAAGAGGCTCTGCAAGACGATCCACTCTGTCCCAGAAACTTCTTTGTGGACAGTCGTGTCATAGAGGAACTCATCTATCACAAGGAGCTCGCCATGGACAACCCCATCCTCTATGAATTCGGCTTGACCTCACTCCCAGGCGTTAATCACGTAGATATATCTATTTACGTGTACAAAGTTCCCGCTGGTCTGAGTGTCCGTGGCCGAAATCACTACCGCGTTGATGCACTCGCAGTCGGCTTTAACGAAACCGGCTGGATGATCAACGGTGCGTACGGCGATCTGTGCAGAGGTTTCTTGAGTATGGAATGGTATAATGACAAGAGCCTGTATACCTTTGATTGGGATCACATGGAGTTCCAGGACTTGCTAAGGCTGCTAAGACGTGCAGCAATGCGGAACTTCGATGATCGTGGAAACTTGAGGTCAGCGGTGGAACAAGTGAGGGTGGAAGCGGAACTGGGAGATTTATATCCTGGCCGCATTGGACAGCCTCCTGCTCTGGCACCGAATGCGATGCACACCTTTCCAAACAGGGGCTTGCCCTTGAACAACCCAATCTTCAATGTTCCAACGGTCAACTCTCCATCGGTACAATGATTATCTCGCCTTAGAGGGTCATGTGGTGGATGGCTGCTGCTTAGGACAAGGAACATTGACATACTGTGAAGGATAACTGCAGCTTGGCACAACGGAATCGAGGAAAGCATATCGAAATAGCAGAGTCTTAGACGCTGAGAGCGGATAGCTAGTGCTTGAGGAAAATGAAAGGGAGATCCATTCCGTGGCTGATTTTCGAAAATATATCTTGACAAACAATATGATCGTGGCCGCCACGTAGTTCCAACCACAAGTGTGGAATGACCCTGATCCGACCCAAGAGCCGAATTCTCTTGCTTAGATACCGGTCGAGCAAGTGCATGTTCTGTTCATCTCAGTCAGCTCAACATTCTCTCTTCAGATAGTGGCAACTTATTCATCAGCAGAGCAGAGACTGCCTCGAAGGCTTCCAGAGAAAACATTATCCAAGGAGCAGCTGGACCTGAAGCAGGAGACAAGTTAGCACAAATGGAGAGTATGTCCTGGAATGGAGGCTAACCAGAGGCCCGCTTCTGGGCTTTGTGTTCCAAATCCGCAAGCGCTGAGTATTGTAAAGAGGCTAAACTTTTGAGTCGTTTGAGGCTTTCAATCACAGAAACTTCTACTAATTATGATAAAGTTTGAGGTAGACATGGAAAACAAACACCGCTTTGAGTGTACCCGTACTAGTCTGGCCAATGACGGATTGAGAATTGAGAGGTCCTGCCGACTTGAGTGAGTTCCAGACGGAGTCCGCTTCGTTGAAAAACGAGAGAGGAACGAACCACCAGCCCTCTCGCTCTTTCCTCTCCCGTCGTCAGCCCACGCCTTCTTGAATTGACGAAGGAAATTCTCTAACAATTCACAATCCTCCAATTCCAAGATCACCACCCGCACAGCGACTTACCCATTGGCATCGCATTATGGGAGATCACGCTCTAGCAAAGTCCATGAACCCAAAGAACCTAACTCCTTCAATGTTCCAGGACATGAACGGACGAGCTGTTATAATGTTGAGATCGTAAACGGCCGAGAGTCTCTATTATCCCAGAACCTCAACGGGTAATCTCCTCCATCATTATCCCAGTGCATCAAAGGACAACAACCGCAGCCTCGGTCAGCACGAGCTGAAAACCGTCTTGCTGTACTGGGGGGAGAGAGCAGACAAGCACGTATACTCAACCTTTAAAGCACTAATGGATCCGGCCACGGAACTCCTGTTGACAGCCCCACTGTGTCGAATTGGTAAGTACTTCTTCACAAGAGGGTGACTGGGTACAATACTGACGACGCTTGTAGCGACAGCAGCTCCTCTATGGCATCCATGATCCCCTATTTACTCAGTGTATTGCTTTCCGCTACTCAGACTCTGTCCGATGTCATCTCGACCATTCAACACGAAGTCCGAAACTCGGCGTTCCTGGCCAATGAACCACAAATTGTGGTACAACGAGTCGATATCGGGCATCGGAGTTGCCTGGCTCCAAGGTCAGCATATTGGACGCAATTTACTGCTGGATGATCGCACACTGAAGAGATCTCCGTTCTTGATGAGGCCGCGGCTGGACGGAAAGTCTCGTCGTGGTTGTCAATGATCATCATGCTGAGGTTGACGAGCCGGATATATCAATGGGAACTCAGACCAAGAAAGACGATGAAGATGAGGAGATGGATCGTACGCAAATCGAGTACCTGCGTGGGCAACTTGCTCCGACTTCCACGGAGCATCACTTTGAACGAAGGAAGCGTTTCGACCTAGACGTTGACCAAGTAGACTGGAACAATCGCAAGATTAAGGATGAGACAGGATGGTTGAGGTAGACTTCTCGTTTTACACAGGCATGAGACATTGTAATCTCAGAGGTGGGTTCATGGGTTAGCAGGAACAGGTTAATTCTTTTCAGGCATAGCCAAGGCACTGCTGCATTATTTTCGTAGCAAGGATCTAAAAAATCGCTTTTTCTCTTCAAACTAAAGCTCCACGGCCGCCAACACTTAGCAAAGCACTCTTTTGCTCTGGAATGATCCTGGCTTCTGGTAGGCTCTTCTTTCCTGACCGATTGGCAATTGCAAAAACCCAATCGCGGCAAGATATGACAAGTATTAGTATCAACCAAGCCAAAGATCATAACTTGACTTCAGATTTTCTCGCTCGGAAGAGGAATGTGATTAAAATAAAATCATTTCACCGCATGGCAGAGTCATCTCATGCAAGGCTGTGAAATTTTTCGGAACATTGTGCGATGATGGAGATTGCACGTGACTGGTACCCCTGTCAAGCGCGTGTACCCTTAGCCCCTGTCTGAGATTGGGAGACATTTCAGAGCTGGACGGCTGAATAAGGCTCGCAACTTGCCAATGACCACATACTTCTCAATTCTTTCCTCTTCCTTGACCAGCCTTCACTTCCTTCTCACCATTCTGTTTTCACCCATTCTCCTTGATTTTCTTCAGAGACATTTCTTGATACGCAGCGAGAATACCCTGTTAATAGCTAACAATCGCGTCACCCTCACGAGGAGACAAACTCCCAGCATCCAAAAATCCACATCCAGGGTCTGCAGCGTCTGCATCTGATCAATCGATGCGGGGCTGAGTAATTCGTAGCATACGGATGACTTACGAAGACAAGGGACTTGAAACTCTCGCAAGATGCCCGTTCAACGAAGTATATTGGGCAGGCCGTTGCCGCCGATGCCCCCCAAACGAATTGCTGTTCTCCTCAGCACAATCGCTGTATTCGCCATCTTCACACTCGTTTTCACACTGCCGAACTCGATACCAGCGGGGCCATCGCTAGGTAGATTTACAGACCACAAAATACCTATACCCAAGCTTGCAAAGACACTTTCACCCAGCATTCTAAATCCTTTTCGACAAGCAGCACACGCACCACCAATTCAGAAGAATAGCACAAGCGGGGAGGCATCCTGGTACAGCAATTGGAACTGGATGAGTCCGTTTTCCTCATCAGTAACGCTGGACGAGAATCGATCGCTGCTACCTCCTCTCATCGATCGACCACCGATTTACGCATATTACGACCACACACTGCAAAAGGAGAAAAGCCAGAAGGAAGCTGAGAATGCCGTTCTGGTCACATGGAGGAGGGCGTGGTGGGCACAGGGATTTAAGCCAATAATTCTCAGCCCCGCGGAAGCCATGAACAACCCACTTTATGCAGAGCTTCAAGTGCTGGAAGTCGAACCACTTCTCAAGACTGAGATATCTCGATGGCTGGCATGGGAGAATATGGGGACTGGAATGCTGTGCCATTATCTACTGCTTCCAATGGGATCTCACGAGGATCCCCTTCTAGCCTTCTTACGGCGTGGGGAATATCCTCGATTGACGAGATTCGACAAGCTTGGGAGTGGGTTGTTTGCTGGTTCGAAAGCCGATATCACGGCTGCTGTAAAGGAAGCTCTGTCGAATAAAGCTTTGAACGAGTCCACCGACTTTATCACGGCAGTCTCACCGGAGACTTTCGAGATTGAACCAAAGAACGGAGTTCTGGCATACTACGACACCAGGACAGTGAAAGATAAATACTCGAAGGTGGCAGATGAAATCGAAGCCGATGGGCCACGAGGATTGATGGTCCTGAACAAGCTCACAATATCTCATCTCCACACAACCTGGCAAAACACCTTCTCCAAAGGCATCGCAGTCATCAAACCGCAACCAGAACACATGACAGCAGCCATCCTCCCCGCCCGCAAGCTCGCCGAATTCCTCATCCAATGTCCCCCGTCGCCCCTCCCCTCCTCCTGCCCGCCAAATAACCCAAAATGCAGCCCCTGCATCTCCTCCCACCCCCTAAAAATCACCTACCCCTCCGTCTACCGCAACACCTCAGACCTCTACACCATCGGCACGGTCCCGCACCCCTTCACCACAGCCCTCATGTCCTCCCTAAACTCCGAATCTGAGCTCACTATCCCCTGGATCCGGCGTAAATCGAAGCGCGACCCGTGGCTGACAACCATCACAGCCGAACTCCTCGGGACAGGCGTCTCTGGCGCGCCACGAGTCGTGAAGTTCAAAGACGCAGTCGCAAGCCAATACGGTACCTCTCACTCTTTGTGGACAACAGCAGAAAGAGACATGCCCGAGGATCTAGACTGGTATTTCGGCTTCACGATCCCACGCAATGCTACAGATAAAGGTGAATCCGAGACGCCTGTCCCAGGACCCGAGCGCAAACCCCAAATCTCTTCCGGTCCCCGTAACTCCCCAGAAGCAGAACCTACAGATGAAGAAGTGGCGATGACGAAGGAGAAGAGCCTGCTGCAAAGCGCAGTTGAGTTTGGGAAAGCTAGGAAGCCGGATGAAGAGAAGGTCCGCAAGGCGATTGAGGCGTGGAACCTGGCGGATACGGAGGCATGGCGGTTCGCGAGGGCATTTTTGGAGAGGAACAGGGTTGAGCGGTTGAAGTGGGAGGAAGAGGAGAGGAAGTATGCTGGGGGGAAGGCGGGCGCGGAGAGGGGGAAGAACGAGGGGTGGGGACGGTGGTTTGATGATCGTTAGATTGTACAAAAAAGTAGTTTTTACGGTGTGAGATATTTGTGTTTTGGGATGCGTGCATAGCTGAGCTGATATGGTACTGTATATATTATAGATTGGATGGGAGTTATGGGGGTGAGGTTTGCCTGATTGGTATTGGTTGTTTTATAAGGACTGTAATAACAGAAGGAAAAGCGATGAAACGTGTCGGGTGTTGAACCCTGGGTTGAGGGCCAAGGAAAATACAAGGTGCTTGAATGTTGAAGTACCCGAGTCCTCCCCATTTATAAAGTCACGTTCGAAAGAAGCCTTCAAGTGACCGGTGTTGAATTCAGGCCAAGGAAACATGAAATGGAAACCCTCTGGATATTGAAATCCCTCCTCCCCTCAAGTTCAACGCTTAATGAAACCAACGCAAAACAAAGCAAACAAAGGAAACCCTTTAATCCTCCACTGGCCCTCTAAACCTCAACCTTAGTATCACCACCCATCTCCCCACTCAATTCCCGACTCCCAACGCCATACTGTCTCACCGCTCCTTTGCCCCCAGTACCTGCCAAATCATCGACGCTGGAGCGGCAGTGGAGAGACTTGTAGGTGTCGAGTGCCTTTTGGGCTGCGTCGACCATCTTCCTAGCCTGGTCCAAGGCGGACTTCAATGCTTCCTCTGTCAGATCACTCTCCCCCCCAGTACCATTCCCAACCTCCTTTGTGCCGCTCACAGCCAAACCCTTCTCCTTCTCCGTACTTCCAGGAGCAAGAGTAAGGTTACTCAGATAAGTAGAAGGGACGTTGTCGCGTTCCTCGAGAAGGGATCGGATATGTGCATTCAACCACATGCCATCAAGCTGCTCAGGCTTCATGTTCTTCGCACCGGAGATGAATCCTCGACAGCTTGCTGCTCCGCAGAAACAGGAGAAGCCTTGTGCCATGTCCCATTCGGTGCTGGGGTAGAAGAAAGTCAGCTCGTCGCCGGCTTTGAGACCGTGGGGACCGGCGAGGATCGAGAGGGAGGTGGTGTCGAAGATCTGTTACTGGTTACATTTTTGCCCATATCAGTTTGTGCTTGTTTGGTGCAATGAGGGGGAAGGATTTAGAGTGTGAGAGTGTGAGAGAGGCGTGAAGGATTTAATGGGTACTAACGACACTCGGCTCACAGCTGTGGTTTATATACACCAAATCGCTGTTTAAGTCGACGTGCTCATCTCGTCCTACTTGCACCGTTGCATAGGTCGGCTTGGAGGCTTTGGTGCAGGGCGGGAAGGAGAATTTTGCGAAGAGGGCGTAAGGAGGAAGGGTGACCTTGGAGATGGACTTTGTGGTGAAGTCGCTGGGGTCCGAGGGAATGATGACCTGTTGAATGGAAGGATGAGAAGGCTGAGACCAGTGAGGAGTAAGAGGTGCCATTTCGAATTTCTCCGTTGGTTCTGTCGATGTTCTGCTTGTTACAGTGGTGATGGTGGGGTCGCCTTGGCGGGGTAATTGATGTGAGGTGAAGTTTGTTGGAATTGGGGATTCCGTTTCGTCTTCGACGGACGCTGAATTGGTAGTCGATTTGGTTCGATTTAATTTAATTAGAAGCTCTGAATATCCTCAAAGATGATGAGGCTTGGGGAGGACTCAGTGGGGATCAGATGTTGTCGGGTGGACGGAGAAAGCTTCGTCATGTGCAACTCTTAGGAATGCAGGAACCAACACATCCCCGCCAACCTCGGCTGGTGGGGTCGACATTGCTTGAGATGGGGTTGAACTCTTGGCACGTTGAGGATAAATAGGGGGCCCCTTTTCCCCAATCGTGTGTGCTGTTCGAGATGGGAGGAATGCGTAAGCCTCAAGATGTTTGTGCAAGGTTGCATTTTATGAAGCGTGATTTGGTCCTGCAGCACCGTTGCAGGGTCCTTGGCCGCAACACGTGATTCCCATTCCACCTCGTTTCATCCAATTGCCCTTCGCGATCTTATCTTCAATTCTTGCATCCCAAAACAGGAAAATATCAACCTCGCGTACAATGGCTTTCAGGGGGAAGCAAAAGGGGGGAGGGGTAGCTCCAATCTAGCCCGCGATTGGTCGACACGCACGTGAACGAGGAAGGAGGACGCGAAATCCTGCTCGACGTGACCAGAGTGACGACACCGACACACTTCAGCGACTCAAGCGCTCACCCGCCAGTTACAGCGAAAGGCAGCAATCTTTCGGATATCAGACGATAAGTGTATTTCGCTTCTAGATTCCCTATTTATTCTTGGCATTCCCCTGAATCTTTCCTTGGCTTGTCGTTTTTGCATAAAGTATTGAAATTAGAGTAGAAGAATCTCTGCCGCACAGCAATCATGGCAATCGAGCAGGTACAGGAGCTTCCCCCAGCTTGGCGTTTTTATACTGAACGAAGGAAAGGTGGCAATGATCGGGGCCGGCGCCATGGGAGGAGGCATGGCCCTCCTCATGGCTGAAAACGGCATTTCAGTCTCGATCCAAGACCCTTCCTCCAAAACAGTCGATGCCCTGATGAAAACCGCCGAAGAACAGGGGATCCACTCCAAGCTCTCCAAATACGAGAACTACAAAGCCCTCGCTGCCTCCCTCGGCTCCCCAAAAGTAATTTTCTTCTCCTTGCCGCATGGAACAGTAGGAGACACGGTCGTGGAAGGACTGTATAAGTATCTTGATAAAGGGGATATTATTGTGGATTGCAGTAATGAGGAGTGGGTGAATACGCAGAGGCGACAAGGTAAGTTGGTGGCGCAGGGAGTGTATTATATTGGCTGTGGCGTAAGTGGTGGGTATCAGGCTGCGAGAAGGGGACCAAGTATGTGTCCTGGGGGCCAGGAGGCAGCGCTCGATCTCATGATGCCGCTTTTTGAGAAGATGGCTGCGAAGGCTGCCGATGGGACACCTTGCGTGGCAAAGATTGGGATGGGAGGGGCGGGGCATTATGTCAAGATGATTCATAATGGCGTTGAGCAGTAAGTCTTTCTCTCAGGAGGGGGAGAGTGGTACTGAAGGAAGCAGTGGCATGATGAGTTGTATCAGTGAGGCGTGGGAGATTATGAATAAGCATATGGGCATGAAATATGATGATATCGGAAAAGTCTTCGAAAAGTGGTCCACAGAGGGAGAACTCGTATGCATGTCACCCTCATTTTCAATCACCTGCTTACAAGGACTTTAGAAAAACACGTTCCTTGTCAAAATCGGCGCAGAAATATGCGAGAAAAAGGACAATTCCGGAGACCATGTCCTCGGCGACGTGCAAGACAAGGTCGTGCAAGACATCGACGGTTCAGAAGGGACAGGAATCTGGTCTAACACGCAAGCAACCTCTCTCCACGTCCCCGCCCCAACGCTGTCAACAGCTCATTATCTACGAGTCGTGTCTGCTTTCCGCGGGCAACGGAAACACGTGGCTGAAACATTCCACGGTTCCTTCTTGCCCACAAAGTTCACATTCTCCTCCTCGTCGGAACAAGATACTTTTATCGAGGACCTCCGTCTTGCTGTGTACAGTACATGTCTAGCTGCGTATGTGCAAGGGATCAGCATCATCGACGTAGCAGATAAGCAGAACAAATGGTGCACCGACTTCGGCAACATCGTGCAGATCTGGCGCGCCGGCTGCATTATCCAAGCGGACCATATCTCCTCTCTCCTCGCGGAGATCTTCCACCCTTCCTCTACCTCGATCTATAAAAACCACAACCTCTTGTTTGAGCCAAGCATTGTTGCGGATCTGAAGAAAGGCTTTGAGAGCTTGAAGCGAGTGGTGGCGAAGGGTGTGCAGGAGAATGCTGTCGTGCCGAGTATGAGTGCTACGTTGGAGTGGTTGAAGTACATGGGGAATTTGGAGCTGCCGACGCAGTTTTATGAGGCGGAGTTAGATTATTTTGGGAAGGTATGGTCATCTTTCTCTCTCCTTTAATTTGAGGGCCCAGAGCACGGGAATCGCCATGCTCGTTCGTCTTTGGCAGTTCCTGAATCCTGAGAGATATGAAAGCTTCAACACTAATGAGATGGCAGCATATGTATGATAGTAAGGAGATGGATGGGAAGCTGGATACGGATTACCAGGTGCCGGTGACAGGGAAGAGGCATTTTGAGTGGAAGCCTGCCTAAGTTTCACTCCTCGGGAAGGCTGCGAGGTGGGCCGGGATTGAGGATCGAGGGATTTCTTTCAACCTTTTGGATATATGGCACAATAGAGGAGTTACGTTCTGTGCATATCAATTGGGTGGATCGATGCACACGGTAGAGGGAGATTGTTTCTTGATTTGCTCTCCAATTCCCGAACACTGATCAGAGTATCCTATCCGCAAGTGCTATAATGCCAAAATCGCGTTTTGTGCTCGATACCGTGTTCATTGAGGAAGTTTGGTATTCCACCATGTATACGAGGGTTGAATGAGTGAAGTATGCGAATTGGCGGTTGTGTGGGGTGGTGATGTTGGGTTGGAAGCTCTGAAGCAAGGACCTTTTTCCTAGAGGAGGAATGAAGGGGATGTCTACGATGCATAGTGCGTATAATTGAATTTTGAAGAGATGGTTGTGGAGGAGGAAGGAGTAGATTCTGTTGGTTATGGAATCAATTTTTCGTTATGTTTGAGAGGTGGTAAATATATTCTTGTTTCTTCATGTACGAGAGCTCGCCATTTTTGACAAGTTGTTCTTCATTCTCGAACAAGAAAGGAGGATCTCACTTGACATCTCGGGAGGTTCGGAGAAGCAGAAAGTTCTCGACAAAGCAGAGTTGTGCCGTTGCTGAGCCGCAAGACGTCGAATTAGAACGGGCTGACCGGTTGAATGCCTATTGAAGCATCTTACCATGTCTTACAGGATCCGGTACCACTTTCTCTTCGCAATCTTGCTCGCCTATTGCGGCCTATTGCGGCAATTTGCAGACTGTGGGTCCTTGAACACTGCCAAATTTATCTGTTCCATGGTGTTGTAGTGGAGAAGCGAGTTTCCAGGGCTGAAATTTACTAGTTAACCCAGACTCTAGCTGTCAGCTTTGTAATCGCATTGCTTGCTGTCAAGTTACACTTGATGTCGCACATTGCTGCCTCTTCAAGCGCCGGTTCGGTGGGGTAAATCAGTAGTCGACTCAGCCCTGCTGTGCCGCAGTGTGGTTACATTACAGCCAGCAAACTGTCTTCCACGGGTCCACCCCTTGTGAGAGGGCAAGTCTAGGATATTAAACAAATCAAAACTGGAACATGCTGTAAATGTGAATTCCAAAAGGGATTTCTCAAATAAAAAGAGAAGTTGCTCGAATATTTTAGGAGAGCTTTGTTAGGTTCAGCTCCAATTTGAAGGTCACTTTATGGTTGAGATCGTGGAGCGTGTCCGGAGAATATTGATTCCCCTTCTTTGGAATCAAGTCCGCCACCTCGGGCCGGAAGCGGAACGGGAATAAAATTGCTTGCAGAATGCACGCACAGGGGCACGAGATCTTCGAGGACCCACCTCTTGTACGTACCAGTAATCGGAATATGCCTTTCTCCGGTTCTACCGGGACGTGTCATCTTTAAGCAACATCTCATGCTGCACAGCTTGAGGCGCGTAATGCATTTGCGATCATCAGTCAGGAACACCGCATAGGACCCTGCACGTCAGCGTGGGGTCCACATTTCCTCTGTGTTACTCGAATACAACACTTAGAACGAGATCTTGGCCTTCTGCGCACCTTGCTCGCTAGCACAGACTCCTAACTTTACATACGCCCGTAAGCCTAGTTAATCACCAGTAAGAGCGTTAGCAAGCGTTTGCCGGGTGTCCATTCAGCTGCACATATCGCGAATTTTCCAGATATGGGATCGTGCTGAGTCTATTCACTTGTAACATTCGGCTGAATCTCAAGACGTCGAGTTGAGGTTCGATTACAATAACGTTCCGAGGGATTCGGCCGAATCTCAAGACGTCGAGTTGAGGTTACATTACAATAACGTTCCGAAAGATTCGGCCCTGTGCTCGGCGGAGAAGTGGCACAGAATACAAACAATGAACTCACGATGCATTCTAGATCCTCAGATGCGAGGCCGAGTGAAACCCTAATTCGTCTAAAACTTCCTCGCAGTGAGAGCTGAAGCTATCTTTGGGCGGGGAGTTCGGAATTTTCTCTGGAACCGACTTCCTTTCATCCATCACTTGATCAGATTGGACGGGAAGGGATCTTTGAGGGTGACCACCCATACGATTAAGAGGCAATGCGAGAAGTCAGATTGGAAAAGGAGGTCACAAGTTTTGTCAGAAGCTGTTGATGTCGTGTAAGGTATGAGCTGGCCCCATGTCTGAAGGAAATCTATAAAGTCCAGACGAAATCGCCTTTCAAATCTTTCATCATCAAGCTCAAGCCTCACAATCTTCACCTCGCAACATTTCTCATCAGAAACCCTCATAGCTACCATCTTTACCCAACTTTCCATTCTTCCTCCTCTCACAGAACATTATCAACTTTTCTTCAAAATGGTTCAGCTCAAGACCGTCTTCTCCCTCTTCCTTGCCGCATCCGGCATCGTCTCTGCACTCCCAAGCCCAGCAACTGAGACTAAAGGCACTCTTGCCGGTCCTTCAGATGACACCGCCCACGGAATCTACATCGTTGATCTCGCAGACGATGGTTCCACAACCTGGACTTTCATCGCGCCCATCAACGAGACGCTGAAAGCGACCTCTCTTACTACCCGTGATGTCGATAGCCTCGACAAGCGCGACAGCACGAACTGCAACGGTTTCGGCACTCCTGCTGACGAGTAAGTCCCATCCCTCCCCTTCCGCCCCTTCCGCCCCTTCCACCTTAATCTTCAATTATAGCTAACATTTCTTCCTACAGTGTTAACGTAGCCCAAGGTAACCTCGCCAACCAATGCGGCAACGGCTTCTTCTTCAACTCGCGCTCCATCGCCGCGTACTACGGCACCGGTGTGGCGTTCGGCTGCAACTACGGGAACGGCCAGACGTGCCATTCTGGTGACCTGTGGAACGACTTCGGGAGTATCAATGCTAAGTGTGGGTTCACTCACGGTGCGCAGGCTGGTGCTGGCTGGTATTCGCATAGCTCGTGGAAGGCGAGTTATGGACGGACTTCGAGTGGGAGCGGATTCTGCTAAATTGAACGAGAGGGTGAGAATTTGGCGATGGCCGTGACCGTGTTGTGGGGAAGAGGGGGAGAAGGTGGAGAGAAGGGGTGGTTTTCATTCTTGAGTTATTCAACATAACTATTTTAAAGAGAAGGCACGGAACATTTCGTGTCTTCCTCACATCCATTCTTTAGAAAAATAAGGCTTTTTTATTTTATAAATCGGTCTTTCTTTCACTTTCCGGCGAATTTTGAGACAAAACTTTGGAAGTGGTGGACCTCGCTTACGAGTTCCCTCATACGGAAACACTTGAAGAGATCCAGCCATTCTTTTGATTCTTTGATAGAAAACGCTCATGTGTGAAACACCTTGCTTCCGAATATCTGGTTATTTGTTAGTCGACCAATCTTTATTTTGGGGAGGGGTTGAACCTTTGAAGTGTTGGGAGTGACATAAGCGGACGGCCGGTTTCAGATAGCGAAGCAAAGGCAACGACGAGCCTTAGACCATAAAAATTCAGCAAAATTGCTCTGAATCTCGAATAGGATTTGCCTTGTTAGCTATCTTAGATATTTCTGAAGACTTGCTTCATCAAATCGTACGCTTGACCGGCGGCGATACAGTCCCTGTGGCAGCATCGAGCGCCTTTGCAGGCATTGACGGTGAAGATGAAGATGCAGTGTGAGGGTTATTGAACTTTCTCCATTCCTCCATGTCCTCTTCGACATATCCGGGCAAGCCTTTGACTGGGAAAAGATGGAGTGACTTCGCCCCGTAGCTGATCAGCAAATTCTCTAGTCTATCAAGGTGCTTTATAGTTCGGAGGTATGTTGAAGACTTCGAATTTGGGTTTGCTAACCTGTTCCTCTTGTTCTCCACCATTCGAAGTGGTGTATCGTAGAATGCGGACGTCCCCCGTTCCTGCAGAGCCAATTCTAGATACTCGGACTCATCTTGCCAAACATAAGAACGTTCTTCATATGTTTTGAAGAATAATTTGCAAGCGTGATGAATTCTTTTCACGTTAGTTTCGTCATGGCGGACGCGATTAGGCGCAGCACCCCTGTCCAGGATTGTTCGTATCCTCCTGGACACGACCTCAAGATCGTAATGAGAACTAGGAAGCTCCCTTAGCGCGCCCAATGTTGCAGACTGAAGTGGTGTGACCGTACATCGTTCGGGATCTGGTTGAGCTCCACTGTCAAAGAGAAAGTCGAGGCAGAATTGGCGGTGGGTATTATCATCGTGGCTCGACCCCATAGAATGACGCGAGTAGCAATTTAATAGAGTGTTTAGCGGACGCAAGCCGGTAAGTGAGCAGGCATTAACATCTGCTCCCTTCTGAACCATCAAGTCAAGAATGTGCAGCGAAATTTGTCTAACCGTACTCATAAGCATGAAGGCGACTTGAAGAACTGTTAAGATTTCGTGCCCTGTCTCCTTATGCTGTACGAGTCCGAGAAAGGTCTGTTTCACCTCGTCCGGCGAATCTGCATTTGAGAATTTAAGTCGAGCATAGTCGATAGGATCGACCCAATAGAGGGGCACTTGGAACGCAAATGGGTCCTTCCACGTGTCGAGTAGAACTTGAGCAACGTCGAGTAGACCTAGCCAACAGATCGAAGCGAGGATAGCACTGCACTCTGCGCCGGCTTCGACTGACCAGAGCGGATACAGTTTCACTGTAGTTGGCTTTAAAACTTCATTTCTCCAAGCTGAATAGTGTGATTCTCGTGGGTCGAGTAGTTGAATCACCAAAGGGGCAATCGATTCTTTAATCGACTTCGACTTTATGTTGCGAATTCCATCAGGCCAATTGCGGTGAGCATCAGCCATGAGTGGTTTGTGTTTCATAGAGTAGTCCTCGTAGAGCATATAAATAATATAGCAAGATGTAGCTAAGGCATACATGGAGTCATTCGTCAACTGAAACATGCTTGCTGGTCCATCGCCAATGCGGGAAGAGATCAGGTATTCCTTGACGGTGTAGTGGGCGAGGTGCAAGTTGCCAGTACCCGCTTCGCTGTGATCATATGCCAGGAGACATGTAGCTGCCTCGACAGGGGCGTGAAGATCGAAGGGTCGGTTCTTTCGATCGAACGACGGATTCTCGACATCGACTGCAAGAAGGTCCGCCAGCTTATGCAGATTTATCCTATAGCCACAAGAAACGAAGCTCAAAGTTCTATAAACCATGTTTTGACTCTCTGGTGGTATGTTACAGAGTATCCTCTCGTAGGTTTCATCTAGAGTTTTAGGTAGCTGCGTCAAGGCAAGCCGGATTTCGGGCAAGGTGTGCAGTCGTTTCAAGATGTCAAGCTGACAGAATGCCCAGCGAAACCTAGGATATATCAGCCCCACCAAGTAAGGTATTTGAGCTCGAGAGAAGTCTTACATTCCCTTTGCACCTTTCACAAGAGCTGCCTCTGTCTCACTTTTGAGGCTCTCGGGCCATCTGCCAAATTTGGGATCCTCCCGAAGGCGCCCTTTAACATATGTCTTGATATCTTCATCGACATACGGATTTGAAAGAGACAACGTAGTGGCAATTGGCGAGAGCGTACTTTCGATGTTCAACTCTTTTCTACTCGTGGCCAGAAGTTGGATATTTCCCAGTTTTGTATGCCCGACAATTTTGTGCAACAACTTCAAGAGATGCTCACGATTGGCAGACTCGTCGAGTGCATCGATTGTAATGTAGATTCGGGAAAAGTTCTCGGCCACGGCTTCAAGCATTGAGAGCAGAGTACCCTCCACCAAGTGGCCGAGTCCACTTTTATATTGAGTATGGATTCTGGCTGGAATAACACCAATCCTTCGGCAAAGCTCACTAATGACCCATCGCAGAAGGTGTGTGGTCTCATCTTGGTCCCGCGCAAAATAGCAATAGTAGAACGCGCAAGCCGAGCTTTCAATATCTTTACAATGTCTTTTAACGTCTTCCGCGATGAACGAATGGAGGATGGTCTTTCCAGCACCGGGAATCCCGTGGAGCCAGATAAATCGAGAGCGTCCGGATTTCCAATCAGCATATTCAGGAGAGTTAGTAAGCCATTGGCCAGTGTGATCTTCATGAAGCTTGCAAGCATTGTTGTGGTTTGGTGAGGGATCTGTTGTCACAAGCCATTTCAGAACTTTCGTCATCTCTGCCTCTGGAAGGATAGAAGCATTAGCGAACTCGACCATCACCGTCGCTTGGGTCTCTCACCGGTCATCGCTTCGCCAATCTTCTCCACATTTTTTCGAATATGCTTTAGATCTTGACTAAAGACAATTGGAATCAGTTTGAGTCTCTTGAAAACGGTACTTGTTTTTACTCACGCAGCCTCGGTCGTCAAACCAAGTGCAATTGTTGACTTGTGGCGCCCTATCTCCTCGAGGAACTTCAAGGCCTTCTCTCTCTTGAATGGCCATGCCAGAGTAGTCAGAGAGAGCGCAAGCCTTTTCCTTTTCCCAGTCGCCGCACTTTCTGACTGGGGTGGAAACAGACCCTCAAGAGCGTTCAAGGCCTCTTTGCATCCATCGAGTGGACCCTGTAGCTTTTCCAAAATCTTCACGCCCTGGAAGGCAATCTCCGCCTCACCAGAAGTGTCCAGCAGCTCGATGACTTCGAGAACGCATTTCACGCTCCCAACTTCGATCAAGATTGCTCTCAGCTCAGCAGGCGCATCCTTGACTCCCGTGATATATGCCTTGCACAAGTCTATGATCCTGTCGGCGATCTGAACCACTGCAATGACGCTCGCAGCTGCGCTCAGGGGATCCATATTCCTCAAAGAACTTGATGAAAATATGGTAAATGACTGAAATCACAAGGCTGGAACTCGAGAATGGGAAGCAATTACGAAGGTGTCGGTTGTTACCTGACGAGGCTCCGGCTCCGGCTGACTTCGAGTTGTCATGGCTTTGGTGGTGGCTGTGCAGCGAGGCTGTCTTGCGACAATGCATGTGCAAGAAATCCGCAAGGATGGCAGAGTGGTCTGCACGAGATACGAGACGAGAAACCAATCAATGTACCATTTATATGGGAACCACTTGTCACCTTCTCAAGGCCAGCAGCAAACTGGATTTATTTGAAAACGGGGTTCGCCTAAGAAAGAGGGTTGCTTGGTTAGTGAGAAGCTATTCAGGGCGAATGTCTCCCGGTGAACAATCTGGGTTCAAAATGGAGGTGAGCACTGCAGTTAACCATAATTCTTGCATCAAAGTGCGTTCTCGAGTCTTGCCCGAAGGATTATTAATTATATTTTCTGTACATTAAATTCGTCAACCCTTGAAAAATACATGATTCCGCCTTGCTATTATCTCCCTCGGCTCATTTACGCTGTTGATCTCCGAAGCAGGTACTTCGCGAGCTGGCAACTCATAGATGGGCCGTTTCCCTTCCCCGATCTCCACTGGTGGAATGGGTTTCGTTCCTTCTGCCTCGCACAATACAGGAGATGCAACGCTCGTGTCTCCCATCTCAGCTTTCAGGACCTGCACTTGATCTACGGCAGGCGGGGGGGTGTTCGTTGCAAGTTCTGCCACACGTTGGCGTCGGGGTTTAAAGTGGAACAGATACAAGAGCAAAATCGAGATCACAATGATGGCTACGGCTCCTACGGAGATACCTGCTATCGCGGCTGTTGGAAGACTGTCCGAGGTGGTTGCGGGGCCCGTGCTATTTGTCGAATTTGGTGGAAGGATTGTGATAATGTTTTGTAAGAGTGGCTTGTCCCATTTGCATTGGGAAATTGAAAAGCTCTCGGCTTCGTAATCTGCAATAACGTATGCTTCTTGGAAGAACGTCCTTCCAAGCACGTATGTGTCGTTCACCGCCCGCCGCAATGGAAAATATGGTGTCGTAGAAGAGACGAGAGGCCAGGATGCGTTTAGGTCGAAAGCTGCGTATGGTAGAGTGATATCAACCGTGTATGGAGGGGTTCCCAATGCGAATGTGATGCTGGGATTTTGAGATTGCAGCGCCGAGTGCTGGGAATCAGTAAGTAAATACAGCTGGGCTGTATCATTCCAGGTCAAGCCAAAAACGTTCTCGAATTGAGTGCATGCTTCGATTGGTAGGTAAATGTATGGTAGAGTTGAATCTAGAGATATTGCTGTGATGGGTGAAGGAAGAAGAGACTGGCCGGTGCCAGTCGTGATGGCTTGCAATCCGACAGCGAGTCCAGTTTCGATATCGAGGGCAAAGCTGAGATTATTCTTGACAAGCCGTGAAGAATCATACCCCCCAAGAACGAGACTTCCGAGCACATTCCCGAGTCCTGGACCATTGATATTAGCTGATGTATCCTAGACTAAATAGGATTTACGCTATGGAAGAGGACAGTTGGAGTCAAACATACGATATCGGTTTCCTGCAGTGTAGCTCCAGCTGAGACTTGGGATCGTGGATTGACTCTGCAAACTTTGCATAAAACTTGGGATAGGATTGTTGAAACTCGTGAAATTTTTGGACCGAGGTGTCAACCCAAAGAGTCCCATAAAATAGTTCTTCGTAGCAATACCCGCAATTGACTGGTTCTTGACCAGCAGACCTCCGCTCCCTATGTATCCAAAAGTAACATCATCAAATCCATAGCGCCCTTTGCCGGTATAGCCCAACTGCACTTCAAGGTCGAGTGGATACACTTGCGATGATGTAGTGGCAAGATTCGGATCCCAAGTCGATGAGGTATTGTAGTTGTAAAACTCGCCTCTCAATTTGTGACAATCGGAAGGGTCTCCTGGTTGACATCCCTCGGGCGCAATCGCCCATGTCTCGTAGGAGGCCGTTGATGGAAGAAGTTTGACTGTCTGCGGGGGTGTTCCAATCTGGAAGACGAAAGTTGACCAGGGGCCATCATTGCCGTCCCTAGTTGTGTCAGCAAAAGCTATGGCACATTTGAGGTTGGAGAGAACAACCAACTCTCAGATGACGGCACAACAATCGGCGCGGGATAAGTAGATCTCGACTGTACCTGGCCCAACACAGACTGGATATTTGGCAAGAAGAGGAACGCAATCAGGACCCTTAAATCCTGCCATGGAGGAAGATCCCATCTCCGAGGCGTCATTTCAAGCGTCACAGAGTGATATATGCATTGGGCAGAGCACGAGGAGTCGGAAAAGCTTGAGGATTGTAAATGGCTCGGCTTGTGGGAACATTAATTAATAAAGCAGCTAGCGTAATTGCGACAATTGAGAGATTGGAAAACCCTACCTGCGGGCAATCTGGACAATCTGGACAAGGCTGTTCAAAGTGCTCGGTTGGGGAGTTAGCTCAGCCTCCGGATTCTGGGCTGATCACTAGAACGCGAGAGACGCACACTTGGCGTGCAGTGCTCCAGCAGGACATGGGAGGTGCACCCTTACCATTGGAGAAGGCAAAGCCGAATGACTATTTTCAGCACAAATTTCAGGGAAGTGCCGTGCACGTCGTCGGATTTGGCGTTTGGTGGCAGGGGCTGAGCTCCCTTCGGATAAGACAGTGGCTTGATATTCCTGAGACCACACCACACATAGCCTATCAAAAATCAAGAGCAATCGTAAATGCTGTCGTGCTCCCAGCCAACAAAAATTCCATGTGCAAGTGGTCGCAGTAAAAAAAGGGCATTTCTCGGCCCCGTGGCCCAGCTCCGTCAAGCAAAGCCAGTGGCAACACTCTAAAGAAGGCGGAGGCTGGGGTTCTCTTCCTGAATCATCCTCCTTCACGGGCGAACATGATCGGCCTTTCTAATTCTGGACATCTAGGACTTGGGTCCTAAAGCAATATCTCCCGCCCGTTCGCTTTGCACCACTCTTGGCAGCATTCGATGGTTTCTTGGCCATTTCACGATGTTTCTGTGCTATCTCCTTTTCCTTCTCTGTACATTCATTTTGAATACCAGCGCAAACTTTGTTCCGCAAGGTAAGAAAGGATCCGCAGAGGGATACCATTACCAGCAGTGAGTTGCTAACTAGGTTCACTTGTAGCTCCTCCGCACACCAATACCACTGTTAAATCGAGCACATCGATCGCCATCAACAAGACTCCTTCCGCTTCGGTGCCTCATTTACAAACGGCGGAATCTCCGAATCCTGACCAAAATTGTTGCTTTGTCGTCCAAGATGTTGTCAGCGAGGAATGGTGGGGTATTGTGGCAACAAGCTCGATCTTCCAGGTGGTTACCCGGACGCAAATCACAGCCTATCTCACGCCTTATCCTACGACAACAATAACCAGTTACGAGTGCAATTTTCAGACGACCAATGCTTCAATCCCAGTCACAGCTCAGATTGGGGTTAATCCGATTTCTCTGTTCGGCAATGGAGCCCCACATCCTACGGAGGTGGCTCAACTTAACAATGGCACTGCTTTGACAACTGGAGGAGTCACGGTGTAAGTCCTTGAATTAATAATGTTTCAAGCACTTTTCTAACTAGAAGTTTTTGTAGACAATCCCCAGCTGCCTTTTATATCTATTCTACTGTCAAAGTCATTACTGCGGCAGCCATCACAGACGGTTCCGGAAACCTGGCATGCGGAACATCAATCGGGGGATTTCCAAACATGAATCAAAATGCCCAAGCTTACTTTGGCGGGCCCGGGATTGATCAATCCGCTGCAAGCTCAAGTATACCTGGCCCTAAACCTCGAGCTCCTGCAGCCACGCCTATTGTCATTTCGTTAGCAACTCCTTTCATCTACCAGCCAGCAAGGGGAGAATCTGGGGCAACGGGGATAAACACTTGTTCAAAGTCAGCTGGCACAGAAGACTACGGATACGTTCCACAGACAGTTCTCGACTTTCTGATTGCCAACAAAGCATATTCGTCCCAGTACCCAGGCTTGGCGGCATGCTTACCTGCTGGTCCATCTATTATACCTTCGGGGTGTTCAACGGTCGAAACTTTCATTACGACATTTACCACCACCCTTCCAGCATCAACAATCATTAATACAATTACCGCCAGCTTTTCGTTCTTCGATGTGACCACGACTCAGCCAGATTCAACAATAACCAGCATTGACACCATTTTTATAACATCGACACTCATCTCTATCATTCCAGAATCGACCATCTCTGGAGGTGAAAGCATTTCCAAATCCATCTTCACAACGACGCGTGGCAACTTGACGATCACTAGGACCTCTAGTGTTACGTTTCCTCTCACAGAGCAGACTGTGGCCGAATCGACGTTCTCTAGCACGATTGTAGAGGCGACCACCACTGGTTTTCCAATGATCGTGCCGGGGACGACAGGCACTACCGTCGAGTCAACTCCAGTGCTTGCATTTGAGACTGACGTAGCTCCGCCCTTGCCCTCTGTGGGCACCAGTACCATCCTTGTCCCTGTTCCTGCCCTCGCCAGTCCAAACCCAGCTGGTCAAACCCCAACCTACGTCACTGTCGACAATGGGAACAGTGGGAACAATCTCATTGATCCCTTAGTGACCGTTGTGACCCATCCTTCCGCTCCCGTCCAGCAACCTATCGTCCAGAACCCTGGTCAGAATCCTCCTACTGTCCCCAACCCAATTGCCGGTGCCATCTGCCAAATCATTGGATGTGCAACGGGCCCGCCAGGGAATACGCCAGGATCCGGTGGGCAAACTTCAGCAGGTGTCAGTGTCATTGTGCAGCCAACTACAATTCCACTCTCCGTGGCTCCACCCGGTCTTCCGGGACAAATTTCGACGATTGGTGGGACCCCTGTGCTGGTTGTGACTGCCCCTGTGACATTTGCTCCCTTTACTCCTACACCAGACTCCATCCCTGGAGCCAGTGCTACAATAATAAACGGCTCTCCCTCGATTGTGATCTCCTCTTCGACGCTAATTCCGGTGGTAAACGCCCCTCCTCAGCTCTCTAATGTACCTACGACTATAATCAATAATACACCTTTCTTGGTAGTCGGCCCTACTACTATTGCAGCACCATCTCCACAGCCCAGTGGACCTAGCACAACTAATATTGGAGGAACTAACTTTGTTGTTTTCCCGTCTGCTACAAATATTCCTCTTTCAAATGCTCCACCAGGTAAGCTTATTTCTCATCCTAATTTAGTATAGTTTGGCTTGAGAGTACAGACCGTGGGAGTTTCTCGGGAATTCTGTCACACTCCTTTATCTTGGTGCTTCGCTCCCTAGTTCTCAGCTCCCTTCTCAATATCAGAAGGCTTCCTTACTAACTCGGGGCTCAGGCTTGACCGGAAGCTTGACAATTATCAACAACACTCCATTTATTGCCGTTCCTGGTTCAACGGATATTCCAATACAAGCCACTCAGACCGGCGTGTTATTGACAACAATCATCAACGGCACTCCCTTCGCGGTCGTGGGAAGCCCGACTCAAATACCACTTGCCAACGCTCCTCCTGGTATTAACGGTGTGACCACTACCATCAGTGGAACTCCTTTCCTAATCATACCTTCAGCCACAACTCTCCAGCTCTCAACATCAATCCCAGGCTTGGTAACCGTTATCAATGGCATAACAGAAGTTATCTTTACAGGGCTGGCCACAGTCCCTGTAAACTCAGCATTTTCGTTATCGGGCTTAACGACGGTCATTTCTGGAATTACGGAAGTGATTTTGAGCACACCTACGACGATATCTCTGAAGACAAGCCCAAGTTCAGCTTCTGCAAGTACCTTGTCGACGAAATCTTTAACTTCAAGTTCCAAGAGCAGTACTAGGAGCAGCACAAGTTCAAGATCAAGCAGCTCAAGCAGAACATCATCGTCAATATCCTCCACGTCGGCCTCTCAATCGCCAACCGCGACTTCTGCTACACCCTCAAAGTCCGGCAAAGGTGGTCTCTCGACGGGTGCGAAAGTGGGGATTGCTTTTGCAGTAATCCTTTTTGCGTTGCTGGCTCTTGGGCTGATCTTGTTTTTGAGACGGAGAAGGCAGGATAGGGAGGAGGAGTATGCACCTGTAGCAGGGAGTGGGGACGCAGCGAGTGGGGATGCAGCCAGTGGAGATGCAGCCAGTGGGGAAGGCGCACCACAGGTCGTGGAGCGACTTCGGCCATCGACGCAAATTGGAGCAGACAGTTATGCTCCGGCTGTGCGAACTCGAGGGGGATACGTGCAAACCCCACAAGACGAATGGATGTCTGCAATGCGACGCCAAACATCTGTAGCGCGACGTCCTGTTGGGGCGGGATGAGAGAATGGTTGTTTTCGATGCAGCAGAATTCCAATTGATATTGGGTGATTGGGTGAATGGGATATGACAAATGCATAGGCAAGAGGATACCCACGAAGTTGAGATGGAAATGCAAGAGGGCCGGATTAGAGGACGGCGAGTCTTACCCCGAGAACAAGAATAAGTGATGGTCAAAGGGAACAGCGAGCCTTGTCACGAACAGGCCACTTTCTGCGTCGCTGAATCGCAAACGACGTCAGAGCTGTGTGTGGGAGGGTATGTCGAGTCTAGAACTTATAGAGTAATTATCTGCCGAGAAGGTTCATAGTGTATGGTGCTCGATACAACTTGGTCCAAATACTCAAACCCTAATCTTCTCTATCAAATCCTTACTCCCCACGTTCCATTGATCTCATAGGGTTTAGATTTTCGAGCAAATAGCTCTACGACTCGGGCCGATTGCAAATAAGAGGTATGATAATTTCACCTGGTGATTCAGATTGCGGTATCTTTGATACCTCAACATGTGCCCGATAAGCGATGGATCAAGGGGGAAGGATCGAGTTTTGGCTAAAATTAGCCGAGAAATTTCAGGGGAAGAGGCGCTTTTGCCGTCCATGGAAGAAATCTTCCTGAAAGATATTTTCTCCCTACACAAACCTTCGAATATCTCAAGTTTCTTAAAATCAATCAATAACTTGGTTTTTGTTACGAGGTCAGTTACTTATCTAGAACTTCTAAGGATTTTGATGAATATTCGAAGGACAATCTGGAAAATGGTGGCAGAGTAGACAGCCGGTTTTGGGACAACAAGCGCGTGACTGATATCCTCCTCTCGCTCTCGACCTTGTAGTGAGAAACCAGTAATCCTTGGAAAGCGAAACGTTTCATCACTTTCTTTCACTGCGTGCTTGTAGTTGGTACTGGCATGAGAATGACGACAATCAGCACTTGGTTTTTCTGCCTAGAATTCACGTATGGGTAAGAAATGTTTTTCAGAAAGATGGGAACGTATAGTAACTGCTCCTCAAGTGAGAGCTATGTACAAACAATCTCAGATTCTCCCATATCATCATGTGACCTGAAAACATCCCGCGTAATCACCAATCACCGCAAACTTCTTCCTGCCTTTGAATCGAAGGCCTTAGAGTAATCTGCGTGAAGAATCATTCCTTCGCACCAGCTTTATGCTTTCTGTCAAAACACGTTTTGGCACCTTCCAGAGTGAGTCTGAGAATATCCCTTATACTCGGGACAATTCTTCATTTGCAGGATACCCGTCGCATTCGTCTTTATATTGAGAGAGGAGTATATCTTGGTGGCCACTTCATAGCCGCAAGTGTAGTAGGTTGTCCCGAGGTAGCAGGAAAGGCATCTTGGTAGCTGTGCTTGAATACTGGTTGTGTATTTGGTTTGTTTGATGGTGGCAAAGGTGGCACCGGTATGTACAGGAGGTAAGAAAGCCCTTGGAGTTGAAGGTTTCGTGTGCAGTTTTGAGGTTATGGACGGCCTTTCTCGATGGAAGTTGGAAACACAAAGGGTTTTTCAAATACCCGGATGTTGGTTAGATGGGATCATGGGACATAACAGATTACGAAGTTTACATTAGGGTGAATCAATTTCTCGAGTAAGTATGTCAATGAGATAACGAAACACATAGATGCTGTCAGTGTGGAAGAGTTTACCCAAATGTAATTAAAGATTCACTTGGTATATTATTACCCTAAGACCTCACATTAATAATCACTCGTCATTATTCCCGCAAGATCTTACTTCAATCGTCGAGTAAATTCTTGCACCAAAAGTTGGCTGTCCATTAAGGAGAGGGTTGCAATGATTTTCACTAGCTGGGGATTTCTACTCTCCCTGATCCCCACCATTCTCCTACAACCCACACTATGCAAAGTTTAACAGTCACGACTTCGCAGACAGTAAGCATACTTCTTACCCGCCACCACCACTCAATCTCCGTTCCTTAAAAGGGAACTGAAATTTCCCACCAGCCAATGGCACAAGAAATTTAATTCACTTCGGCAACAATCACACCATTCAGTGCTTATTACGAACAGCTTTACGATCAGATCCGTGAACGGCTCGGAATCTTACAAGGACAGGAGATTACGTTTAGGTACAGAGATGATCCAGCTCTGAGCTTGATAAGCGGTAAGGATTTAGACAGCACATTTGAAAGAAACAGCGAACTTACTATTCGGTGCCTTCTCCGTCGATTGCAAGCCACCACCTTCACAACTTTTCCGCTAAGAATATTGACTAGAAGTGAAGCACACAAGGGCTGTGGACTTCACCTTCGACTTGAAACTCGGTCACAATACACCTTATTCAACACTCTCGGCTCAGTTTAACCGCGCTAGCCTTGGTGTCCAAGGCTCTCCGGCTCCAGAGACTACTTGACGGAGCCACTTCACCCATCCTCGAAGACCTCCTGAATAAAAACATGAGTACGGTGAAGTCGGTTATCTTCCCACTGTAACCTACTCAGCAACTACTTCTTACCGCACCTCACTAATATTTTCTGATCACCTCTCTTCTATTAAGCACAGAAAGCAGACACCACATCTATGATGGCAAGCCATCATCCTCCTGGTGCTCGCCATTGGGGGTGAGTACAAGGCTGTCAGATTGAGCCCTATATTTAACAATGACCAGATCACCCTCGTTTCGCTTTGTCCCAAATCAATTCACGGACATCAAATTTAGAGCAGAGTGAGCACCCGAACGTGGTCAGTATCTACGGAGGCAATTATCCTAACTGTGAGCAGAGCCAAGAAGGGTCCACTTATCACATTCTATTGCGGTTACGATAATGACAGGCGAATTGAGAAGTTACCAATCCGCCAAGCACTCTTCTTCAAAGATTCCGTTTCCAAAGTTCCTCACCTTCTCTTCGATCCAGATGATGACGAGGGCTCATACAATTTCAGGGAGCTCATTGGCGCCGAATCACGAAGAGACGTCGAAGCTGAGTGGGAGGCATTTGCTGCTTTCAAATCTTGGCTCGAGGGCGGAGTTTACTTGAATCGCCAGATTTTGTCTACTCACATTGATGCATATCTGTTGGCCGAGAAGCTTCAGAGCCCAGGATTCAAGAATGCCGTCATGAGAGAAATTCTGAAGATGATGCCGGCAAGGAAGTATGATGCAGACCTTAAGGAAACCTACCGCACCATCTTCGCCAACTGTCAGAAGTCATCGCCACTGAGAAAACTATACTTCGAAAGCGCGTCTTTCTGGAAGTTTAGCTTTGGCGAGGATGGTTATGTTGGGGGCTCAAATGGGGAGCTTGGATTGGATTCAACTTCAGAGAAATGGCTCATGTTATCTCTCAGAGAGCACCGGGAAAGGTTCTGCCACTGTCCTCTCATCGAAGCGCCACCGGCATCAAGACTCCGGAAAAACCGCTATCCACCACCTCCAGAATGCCGTGACGAAGAAGAGGAAAAGCTGTGGTGTTCTCAACAACATCGACCACCATCGCAACCACCAACTCGGCCACCTACGCTGAGACACCGGCCAAGACCTATTTGCAATTGCGAAAAGGCACCCTGGGAAGAACCCGAGCGCTTCTATGTGACTGGTTAATCTAGGGGGTGAAAGGAAGGGATGTGTGGAAGTTGATGGGATGGAGGCAACACTTTATGACGGTGTCCGTTGAAGGGATAAGGGAAAGATGAGCCAGCTGCGGATTCAATCAGCAGTGGTTACTCTGAGGAAATTTGGGAAAGGAAAAGGATGGGAATAATTCGGCGGCCAATATGGGAAACTTGGAGACTGCTTCACACTCGGAGGATGCATTGTCCTACATAATGCCGCTTGAGACTGCATCGGTCTGAGTTGACTTGGAGTCAGATCGTTTCGTCTTGGCCCAATCAAAAGCTTTGCGAAACAGCTTATGCTCTGGCTTGTGATATGATTTGCTGTTTGAAATACCCCCGTCGGCTTCGTTAGAGAAGTCATGTTTCTTCATTTCCATTCAACAACCACAAGAAATTCCCCTTCAACGATTTTGGAGACAAAGGTCTCCTAATTTTGAAATTAATACAGCAGGTTCCAAAATTTCCTGTGAAATGAGTACAATCAAGGTCTTTTTTCCTCAGTATGCTCCCTCCCAGCTTCTGCAAGGAAGCTTGAGTAACTTTGAAAACGTCCCCTCGGTAGTACGAGCTCCTTGTCTCCATATTACTTATTATTTGGCAATTAGCCGAAGAATCCCGCCATTATGTTTATTGGGGAAACGCCTTTGGCGTTGGGTGTGTGTTTTCGGGAGAGATCACGCATGTTGTCATGCCGGCTGTTCAGAAAAGGGCTTCGCTTAACCCTGCTCGAGTAAAGGACTCGCTCTGGTTGAGCAGCAAACTCTCTCTTCTCGGATCCAGGTTTCCTTCGGTGTTGATTTAATCGCACGTAGAGAGTCTTTTGAACCTGGCAGTACTAGATTTGCGTTAGATGACCCACCCAGAAGTAGAAACACTTTCATTTGTTCCATTTTCCTGGGCGCAGATACGGTCACGTGAGAAAACACTGAGAGCCAGCTCCAGTTCTGAAAAGCAAAAGGAGACTGTCTGGATCACTCCAGGGTCAATATGACGAGCCATATCATATATCTAGAAGTTTTGAAAAGAAAGGCCGAGGATTGGATATGTTGGAAGTTTGGAACCGCAGAAAAGGTCCGAATCATACTCATCTGCTCCACTTGACCAATAGAGAAGCCCGCACAACTCAAAGAATTCAATACTTTTCGATATAAGAACATGTTTATTTAGGAAAGAGCTAAAAATTGTTCTACACAAAGGTCCTGCAGAGAAAAAGGAACGCCGGTCAGCCTCGCCTATTTTTCGCCTGGCTTCCGCCGAGACGGTCGCGCGTCCTGACAACCCCATCCGCGATGCTTCGTGCTTATGCATCAACAACTTCGAAATCCAGTGCATCAGGAATGCAGCCCGTCCACGCACCTTAAGTCCGTCGCTCTTAGATGTTATCCCCTGCTTCTGATTGGATTCGCACACTAGGTAGGCGGCCGCAGCTTATGAATTCACACAAATTCTCACACAGGGAAACATGGCGTCATGGAGCCTCGGTCCATGGATTGCACCGACGGCGGCATTACAGCGCGGCATATATCTGCAAGTTTGCACTTCTCCTTACTCTCTACTCGTGTATGAGTATCTCGGAATCTCCTTGCCCTCTCAGACCTCCCAAGCAATTGACCACACAGAAAACAACGCAAGATGGCTCAATCAGCGCCCTCAATGGTGTTTGGCAGCGCTAGTATCGCGAAATCCACTGGCGCTTGTTCTACCTCTTATTCGACTCCGCCATAGCAAAAGAATCTGATTCGAGAGAACTGGGTGATTGCCTTGTGAACCTATTCTTCCATGCTGTCAAGCATGACTCAGCCAATATTGCTCAATATCTCATTTACTCCACTTACTAACTTGATCTTAATGGTTATGAAACCTTCCATACAATGGACTGTGCTACTCTTGATGCACTATCATTTCTCTGCGACTGAATATGAACTCATTTAGTATAGGTCAATCCAGACGCAACCCTTGTAAGATTACAACACTGAGCTACGCTTCAGGCACAATGACGCAAGGGAAAGGAGCCGCATCTGGGGTCTCTTCTCTCTCGCCTTCCTCCGGACTTCACCTTCTTCCACTTTGCCTTGCTAGCCGAAGCACCCAAAGTTGCAGCGGCTTTAATGAAGACTGGGGCTGATATCAACCAGGAGGTGGAGGAGTATCCAGATCTCATGCCTCTCTATTTAACATTACCCAGGTCCTTGGCTAGCAGCCCAAAAGAGTTTGACTCAGAATATTCGCTAGTCTCTGCTCAAAAGTTTTTCCTTCCCTTTCATCATTCTACAGATTCAAACTGTTTTATATCTTGCTGTCAGAATATCTCCGCACACTTTGTTTTTGATCAAGCGCAACACTTTCCCGCAGTTCCTATGACCAAGTACAGTATACTGCGTTTTCCCTCGGCAGTGCGACTGCCATGTGGTGGTAACTTCCGCCAGTGCAATTCTTTCCGCGCCCGACATAACTGCCTCCCATGGCGTTCCAGTAAACAGAATCGGGACATCATTGGTAATTCTCGCTCTCAAGTCGGCAATGGTTGATGAAGAGTTCACATCTACAATCTGGCCAGAGAGTATAGGAGTAGGAGTCGGGATGTTGGTATTGTTGGTTGGGAGCTCCGTGCAACTCTGGCTGGACTCCTGGAGGACTTAGGTTCTGTCTAGACCGGGAGTGGGACTTGTACAGCAGTAAGGCACGGCCAACAAGAGCAGCGAATTTACGAATATAAGCCGTCCAGCGCGTGGAGTGGTGCGTATGGGAGCAAAAGGTGACGAGCTTGAAGTAGCCGTGCTTGCTGAAGAAAAGCTGATCCGAATAAATGAAAGCCCGAAGCTGGAGAAAATAAGTGGTAGATTATATGTTGCTTGCACGTGTCGGATACAAAGCACTCTTTATTCTTCTTTTCAGTCTTTCTACATACTCACTGTCTCTCATATACCGCTGCCAGCATATCCTGCCAACTTCTGGTAGCAATCAACTGCAGCATATTCGCGCAATTACTCTCATCAATCACCGCATACCCCCTCGCACCACCAGGTAACTTCCAAATTACGGCCACGCCCTCGAGATTGACCTTCTCAAAACTCGGACGACCGGGCAAAGCAACCATGCCAAATCTATCCTCCTCCTCTGGAATCTCTTTGTCGATTTTCCTCTTCAGTTCCTCATAAGTCATTGATAACTTCACGTTAATGATTTGGGTAGTAGCTGGGCCTTGGGGCAGGGAACCAAGTAAGAGGGAGCGACCTCTCAGCCATTCTTCTTCGTCTGCTGGGTTGGGTCGGAATGTTATATACAGACCCTTTTTATCCCGAAAGACCTGCCGCTTATGACCAGACTTGTAGGTATGAATTAGGAGTGGATGTGAGTTTTCTTCTTCAACCGCTGCGTCTTCGGGAACGAACTCAGAGGACGGGGCAGCAGGCGGGCTACGTCTCTGTTCCATGAAGAATCCAGAAGGTGAAGGGTCTGGTATCCATTGGAGACCTGGTACCCCTGGGCTTTCCATGAAGAATCCAGAAGGAAAGTGGTCTGCGATCCATTTGAGAGATGATGTTGGTGGGGTATTCATGATTGACGAGAAGTCTTTGTCGCGTGTGGTGTAGAGCATGATTTGGGAAGGGAAATGGTTGCCCTTATTTCAATCTCGGAACAAAGAATCCTCTCATTCTTCGGGAACGCTTTGGTATTGTCTGGATTGTTTTCGTCTCATATGATTCCTTTCAGGCGCTGAGTATCCTGCAATACAACACAAATCTCACATTCTTTGTTGATTACGTCGTGGGCCGAGTAGAGAAAGGCCAGACTCGCTTTTTGCTGGTTCGAGTTTCTACGAACCCCGCCATAAAACCTTTTCTAACGTTGGCAAGTGCGTGAGAGATTCATACACGACGGCTGGTCACCGTTTTGCGCAATAATTATTCCAAGAATGTCGACTCATTCTCTATCAGAGCAGGTTTATCATTCACCCAATCAAGCACTCGTTGGTATAGAATAAATAGGCTGTAAAAAAGAGGCCTAGACTTACACCCCCGCTTTTTGCATTTTAAATTTAACATTATAAACTTATAGTCCGCGCGATTTTGCATCCGAAGTTAACGCTTCAGTTATTGCGACATAGCCTCAATGGCTTGAATGGTTCTGTTCTCAGGCGAGTTTAATGCCGAAGTTTTTTATAAACTATTTCGTGTTGCAATTGGAAGATCGAGTATAGAAGGAGAGAACGTGATATTAAGGCTATGGGTTACTCACGCCGGGTAGCAAGGCAAAGAGATATGCTCATGTCAACGAAGCACGGCAGCGAATCTGTAAAACGGAACGCCGCTTATGAGTGGTGTTTCTTACCCTCCTTTCTCTCATCTGGAGTTTTGGACGTAGTGGTTTCGTATCCTACACCTCCCAAGCTTTCCCCACCCTCCGCTGTCCGGTCACCACCTTCGTGAAGGTTTGCTGGCCCACCCTGGGCAGCTCCGCCCTTGGCCTTTCCCCCCTACCGAACCCCCCCTGGGAATCGCCTCCCTGAGCGCCGTCTTCATTGATCTCTCCTCCTGCGCCAAAGGCACCGCCAGCCTGAGCAAACGGGCCCGTCGCCACACCACCTTCTGCCCAGCCGCCCCCAGCAACAGAGACGTTGGCGTCGTAGCGGAAAACGAGTGTCTTGGAATTGGGTTTGATGATATCGCCGAGATGCGCGTGGTCATCGGTGAGAAGCTCCCTGGTGTCGCCGCGCTCGACAGACACCTCGCCCGGAAGACTGTACTTTGCTTTGATTTTCCCCTTCAAGAACACTAGCATCGTCTTGCCTTTCTCCTTTTCGTCCTTGAGATGAATATCGTGTTCTGTCATTAATCAAAATAATTAAGCCCGCCTTGACCTATCGTTGTTGACTATTGGTGTGTACCTGGCTTGTCCTTCTTGATAATGCCAACATAGTGCACCTCCTTCTCCCCCGTATAAACCATGATCACAAGTTGTTTAGTTGAGCAGGTGGGTATTCGAGGAGGCAAGTTGTTGAAATAGTTGTAAGACAATCGGGAACTGGTTTGAGGTCCTCAGAATATAAGCTTTATAGGCGTGATATACTGCAGGCTATATTTGCGACCCCAGAGTTAATGGGGTGTGCGGGAATACGAGCTAGTCTTTTCCTAGCAACTGAACGATTGGATGGATACGAACTCCGTTGATGTGCAGGATATGGGAGAGCAGCAAGGCGGAATCTGCAGGCACATTAGGGATTTGATATCCAATCACTGTGTCAATTCCTCCTCTTGCATGGACTACAGCCTACTTGAGAAGACCGCTTCCCGTGGCAGAGCCACTAGCTGCATCATAGTTGTCCCATTGGAAAGTGGCTAAACGCCGTAGCTTCGACAAGGTATTAATACCCGACCTCCATGTAGCATTGGCGAATTGTTGGGGATTCCACAGCACGGTGACACTTCCCAGCGACCTACATCAGCGTGTCAATTGGCCCCGGTACGATCCGAACCGCCCTAGGCTTCGCATCCGCTCAATAATCACTCATCGCCCCCACGAATCTTCAGCCCTCTGTTTTTGCGACTGAAAGTCCCGCCCACCTCCTCAAGTTCTGAAATACTTCTCAAATACAGCCTTACCTACAAAGCCCGACGACAAATTCGGTGTCGAGAGCGGATGCAATGTCAGGAAATGCAACAAGTAGTGGTTCAGGTGGTCTAAACCTAAAGGACACCAAAACTCACACGTTTCCAATTCCAATTGCTGTACCAAACCTTTATAGCAGTTCTATAAAATATGGTATACTTGTAGTGTAGAGGAACAATTAACAGTCTATAAGAGAACTGAAACTTCTTATTATTAAATAGAACTTTATCTGAGTTCAGAACTGGGAGAAAATCTGTTACCGAGGTCCGCAACTGGCGGCAGCGCAACGGGTGAGGAGTCTTCGCTTGAATATGAGCTTCGTGCTCAACTCAAATGGTACTCTTATACTTGTGACTGCGTAATACTTCAAAACTTCACGTGTGATTTCCCTTGGCTTATTGACTCACTATCTAACCCCTAACCTAACGTAAGAAGCTTGCTTCTATCACTTGACAACCTGAGCGGTACAATATGTTAGAAAAGGCATAAGGATGACTTTATTCTACAGCCCAGGGCACCACGCATATCGTTCTAGTAGGTCTGGCATAATTGGGCTATTCCAACTCGTAGAATCTCACTCTCAGTCAGCAGAATCTAGAAGACGAGGAGGTCAGGCGATATGTCTACCTCTTCCATGTTTGCAGCATGCCTAGAAATGTATCTCTTCCCCAAGATCTTCCTTACATAACAGCGCAGCAGCAGTAACGAGCGTCGAGATACCTGAGACGCTTCTCGATATGCTTGAGATGCTTTTCGATATCATCGAGGCGTTGCGGGAGACTCTGATAGCTTTGCAGTCGATCTCGTCCATGTGCATTTGCGATTGCAATTGCGTGTGCGGTTGCGGTTGCGGTTGCGTTGCCCCCAGCACCGCCGACAGCGTCGCCGCCAATAGCGTCACCTCCTACAGCAGAAATATTGACGTCGAGACCCTTGAGCGTAGCATCAACGGTACCGACTTTGCCGTTGAGTTCAGAGAGTTGAGTTTCGAGAATCGTCACGATTTTATAAAGCAGTTCCTGTGGGGAGGAAGAGGCATCGACTTGGGATTGTGAGTCCGCGGATTCTGCTGTTCCAGGGCCGGGGCGTAATCGGTCAGGATCGGGGTTATAATCAGGGCCAAGTCTAAGATTACTTGCCATACTGGATGATTTTAGCGATTCTGTTCAGGTTCTGAATCGACAGGAAGCAACTGGAAAGCCTTCGCCAAGCAGGGTCGGCTGCGAGCAGTGGCCACTCACGCCTCTTCCTTATGACTTCTGTTTCATACTCCGTAGATCGCTGATGGTCAGCCCTTTCGTCACGTGTTTCCTGTCCTGAAAACGAGCATGCGGAATGGAGCGTCCGACTTCCAAAGAAGGCATGTTTAGCCCTGCCGTACCTGCATTGGGCGCGGAATAATTACTGAGGTCACGTAACACACGATGTTCCCCCTTTTCGTTTCGCTCCTCTTTGTTAGCTTCACTAGAGTAGAGAGAACACAGAACCATGAATTCTTCTTCCGCCGCGAGGGCAAGTGCTACAGCTATACGTATTTAAACCTTGATTTAAGGTGCTTTGGAATAATGAAGCAAGTTCATACAGCCATCAAGCTCTCGGATTCCTCATTGTCTCTCTTCCTTGCCTCCATTTTCGGCCCTTCGCCATCTGTACCACGATTAACCCTAGAGCAGCCAACATTACGCCAGACCAGAGAGTAAATGTCCAACCAATCCCTATTGTATTCACAGTCGGCAGAACCGAGGCCGTTCCACCTGCTCCCATCAAGCACCTTACCAAGTTCAGGGCTGCAGTTGCAGACGCACCTTTCTTGGGGAAAATATCGACCATGAATGTTGTGATAATGCCGATAATGGACGTTGAGGCCCAACCCAAGAAGAATGTGCAGATGATAGGGACGGACACATGAACGTGATGTTCCATTGTCCAACCAAACACCAAAGATGCAGCAATTTCCATCCCAGCCCAAAGCCACAACGTTCTCAATCTCACTCGTTCCAGTGGAAAGCTCTCCGCAGGTCCCTCATAGGACTTCTTGAATCGTTCATAGTCATAATCGAGAAATTTGCCGGTCGTAAATGTCCCAGCAACGCATGCAACACCATTGGCAATGTATGTCAGCCCGATCTGTATCTCGCTCATGCCATATGTAGTGCTGAAGAGAGTTGACATAACGGCAACAGTCATCTGCCACACTGTGTAGTATATAGCAAGAAAGATTATGACGAAAGTGACTTCAAGGCTGAAGATGATTTTCAATGGACCCAGGAAATCTACCGAGAGCTGCTTCCCCACCGATGTCGTAGATACAGACCGCTGCAAAGCTGGCTCTTCGGTCATGGGGTGTCGTCGGCGTTGGATATGTGCTAACAACGAATTTGAAATTCCTTTGGCTGGGACTGAGCCATTGCCAACCTTGCATCGCAATGTCTCTGGGAGCACCACGGCGAGGAGGATCAAGACTGCCCCAGAGTAGATCGTCAGGAACCAGAAGATGGCTCTCCATCCCAAGGTCTGTGAGAAGATCCCTCCAAGGATCGGCCCCACAGACAGTGGTGCAAGCAGCCCAGCTTGAAAGACCCCCATGTATCCTCCTCTCTCTGCCCGAGTGGTGATGTCTCCGACAACTCCTGCCCCGATGGCAATGGTGCTGGCACTGCCTGTACTCTGAAGGCATCTGAGAATGACTAATTGGTAGTAATGCTTTGTTTCTGCCAGCCCAACACAGGCACCGATGAAAATGATAAAGGTGGTGATGTACGTAAGTCTTCGGCCGTGGACGTCGGCTAGAGCTCCCCATATACTTGGGGCGAGACCCTGCAAGATCATATAAGAGGTGACTGTCAAGTTGATGAGTTCCGGTGTGACTGAAAGGTCTCTGGCAATGGCGGGTATTGCAGGAAAGTAGATGTTTGAGGCAAACGCAGAGAAGGTGGCTGCAGTGGAGACGATGGCGATTATCAAGGCTTTCTGCCTGGTAGTGAAGATGCTGTACGGGATAGCTGGAGATGTTGAGATAGTCTGCAGCCCATTCGCTTCGTCTGCCTTTTTCTTCTCCATACTGACTGCTGGGAAAAGGTATGCAACTAGAACTGACTTGAGGTGTTGATGAAACTTAAGTAGCTAAGGTGGGGGATTGATTCGCGGGCCGATGCCGCAGTGTTCGGAATTCCGACACGCAGGGATAATCACCATGCCTTCCTGATAGGAGGCTAGAACATCATCGCGTTTTCCTCAGTGAGCTTGTACATCTTGAATAAATATCCATATCTTGAATTCTAATGTTTTAGTCATGGAGAAAAGTATTTGTAAGTAAACAGTAAACTCTCGCTAACGAGCCTGCGACCATGGGTCTGTGCGCACAGGGCATTTTCATCAAAAAAGCACGAAAGTTAGGTATTAAAGTAGCGTTTAATTAGGAGTTGACTACCCATGCCGCTACATAAGTACTTGTACCCAATGCTCTTGCTTTAAAATGAGTTTATTAGGGCGCCGTCATTCTGGGTAAGGGTAGCTAAGGATCTTGCGGACCGTGGTATCGCTGAGCTTGTATCGTACTATTAGGGCGCAAACGGGGACCTTTCCAAACCAGCGAAGCTGGCGCATAGCCTCCTTATGTTTCGTAGGGATCTCATAGCCTTTCTCGTGCTGAAAATTGAGCCGTGGGGTGTGTTCAGGGCCATGGTGGGTTGTTTAGGGGGCTGGTTGAGTGAAGCCTGAAAAAGCGCCTGTGTGCACAGACCCATGGTCGCAGGCTCGTAACGCGCTTACAGCCGTATGCGAAACTAGCTTTAAAATCGATTTTTTACCGAACACCAAAAATCGTGTGGGGAAATCGCGTTCACTAACTTCGGAATTCTAATTATTATAATTACTCCACAACTACTTTATCGATTAATCTGCCGCACTACAAATTTGAAGCTTACTATACCTCCTTCAAGATCCTCTAAGCGCCTATAGGGTAGAGCACCTCTTTCTGAGAAATCTCCGAAACGGGCGCGCTGTCTAAACAAGAACTCTCTAGCCGAATTCTACGCGTCCTAATCGCTCGTCCTATAGCGGAAGGTGCCTAAAAAGTAAGCTAGAGTACCTATAGACGTCCCTGAATCCGATATCGACGGTATTTCGGTACCTAGTACTCTAATTATTATACTAAGTGACACTATAGTTCCCTAGTCATCCCCCCTTAATAGCACCCTACTCCCAAAATATACTAAGAAAGTAATACGGCCTCTTCTACCGCTATTCGATCCTTCTATTAAGTAAGAAGTACCTCATAATATATCTATATTTATGACCCTAGTAATAGATAATATACGAAAAGATAAGACGTTCTCAAAGACTATAGATATTAACTCTATTATACGGGACGATTTTAACGATTTACGAGCCTTCCTCTATACTAAGTATATTAAGGAATTCGAGACTATTCGTAACCTCTAAGTACACGAAAAACCAAAGCTTTCCTACTAGATAATTAGGATTAGTAGTTCAAAGGCGGTTAATTCTATATACGTCGACGACGACGAATCTTAGCTTAGGCTTTTGACTACACTTCGTCAAATAGAAAAGGATAGCGAGAGGGATCAGAAGCTATCTTATAAGATCTATATAGAGGTAGTTTATAGGATATTTGATTATTAAAAGACCCCTCCTTTGAGTACGAATAGGACGAAGGGTAAAAATAAGGGCAAATCTAGACCTTATACTATATAACTTACTCGACTTACCTCTACTAATATCGATGACGATAATCCCTTTATAGAAGAGATAAATAATATATAGTAAGATAATAATAATCTCGACCTTCCTCCTCACCTTCCTTCTAATTTACGAGACTCTACGACAAATCGATAACTCTAGGAGAAGGTAACTCGTAATATAAACCTCCTAGTTTAGGAGTATATCTATTAAAAGATATTTATATAGTACCTCTATAAAGACCTCAATTATCCTAATCACGGTTCCTATTACTACGAGATAAGCTTATTAAAAGAATACTATGAAGTTATATTAAAGTAATAGAATAAGTAAGCTACTTTAGTAGGAATTATCCCCGAGATTATAATTAATATACTACTATCCGATTAGATAACTTTATACTTTTAAGGATAGAAGAAGATAGAGAAGAAGAAATAGAGTTAAAAGAAATCTATAAAGGAAGATATACCTACTCTAATACTTACTCCTCCTATACCTATATCTATATAAGTTCAACTAATTATTATCTAATAACCTCCTCCTCTTCCTTAATAACCTCGATTTCCTCTACCGCTGTACTTCACTTACCGTGACGAATTCGGCCTCCTTAAGAACTAGTATTATCGCGATAGCCCTCGTACGTATTATCGTCGATAGAACCCTAGTTCTAGACCCCCTCCCTGTGATCCTACCCCTTAAGCCTCGTCTCTAATTCGACGACCTATAGTTAATATCCTCCCCGATTTCTAAGACTAGTTAATAACTATAGTAGGTAAAGACGAGGATAATATTAATAAGGCTATATAGATTATTAAGGAGGAGAACTTCAAGATTAATTAATTAAAGACAGGTAGAGCGGTAGCTATACTTTCATAGAAGGGGGTCCCTAGTAATATAGCTATCTTTATTTAATCGTAAGTCTCTTAATAGAAGTCGAATTAGTATACTCGTTAGGAAGTAGCTTAAGGACTCTATACTATAGCGAATCGAGGGCTAGCTAAATAGCGTGACAAGCTATATATGAACTTATATATACCGGAATACTTATAAGGAGACTATGATTATTTCGGTCTAGGCTAGGGGGGATTAGCCTATTATTATAGGAATCACATATAATATAATATACTTCTATTTCTCTTTTATTCTTCTCTTATTTCCTGGTTTAATATATATCTTAGGTAGAGGTTTAGGTAGTAGTAGGGGTAGAGGTAGGGGAAATACGATAAAATTCACGAAAACGTCGAAAAACGTACGAAAAAAAATATCCTTTACTATATAGACTTTTAATAAAATTAACTAATTTCGATTCTTTAATTTTGGTATAGGAATAGGCTTAATTCAAGAATTTGCTTTGTGAATTAATACTATTAGAAGTGAATATTATTATATATTATTAGTAAAGTATATATATAATATAAGAAACTAAGTATATATTCTAATAAAAAGCTATATTCTAAATAAGGTCCTACTCCTTAAAATACACCTGAAATCGCCCTAATTACCTAGTATTCCATATATCCCTATATTCCTGAAATATCCCCGTACTCGACGAGCTATAGCGTTACTAGTACTAACCTTCCGAACTACCTATTCGATATATTCCCGATAATCACTATGTTTCCCGAGCTCTTTTCGATACATACGACATATATATACCTTTATATCGCTAAAGCTCTCTTTAATTAGGTTAAAATCGGGCGAGTAAGGAGGGAGCTAGTATATCTAGATATTCTAGCGTCGATAAGCCTCAATAATTCGATCTTACGATTCGTAATAGACTAATGTATTATCTATAATAATAACTAATCAGAGAGCTAGAAAAGGGTTATAGAGAGGTAAGAGCTATTCGATAATAAAGCTCTTAAATATAGCTCCTATTAAAGTACCTATAAATGTAGTAGACATAATATACCCCTTAATCGTATATACCGGGAGAACTAAGACCCTCTCTTTCTTTTGAAGCTAGCGAGATACTATTATACGAATACCTTCCTCCGTATATCCTATTAATTATTCGCTATTACGTGCGTTACTTCCTAATTCATCTATATAAATAATCTAATTAGCTATAAACTATTAGAGGTCGTCCCGTTATTAAGTCCTTAGCTCTTTGTTCCTCTATATAGCTATAATTATAAGCTTCTTCTATATGATACTAATACGCTTTAGAAGCCTCGAAATTATTAATTAATCGATAATAACCCCGAAAACTTCTAGTAAGAACTCTGTAATCTCGTCCTAATATAACTAAGGTATCTTAGCTAGAAGCTAATAAATAGCCTATTCTATACGAAATGTAATTATCCTCCGAGGACTACCTATATAGCGTATAATAGGTCTTCTACTAATAATTCGTCTCCGATGAGTATATATTATCTATAGGGTAGTACTAAAGTTATTAGCGACTTATTAAAGGTAAGTTTTATTAACGATAGCTTCGGGGTCGCGTAAAGTATCCTCGATACGGTATACCACGTATAGTGCTAGACGACCACCGGGCTTAGGCACTAATACTATTAGTAATCTATAGATACCTAGGCTATCTATTAATCGATTAACTTACTTCTTAATCAGGAGTTATAGTTGCGATGTAATTCGCGATTTAGTAATAGTAGTTCATGCGCGACGCGATTTCCCTACACGATTTTTGAAGCTCGGTAAAAAATCGATTTTAAAGCTAGTTTCGCATACCGCTGTACACCCCTTTTTATGATCGCTTAAATTCGGAGAACTGGATTCCATTGTATTTCGAGAATCGGCTACAATACAAAACTCTCACGCTCTCAAAAACTCCTTGGCTAGTGTCACTGACTGAATTGGCATGTTTCCATAATGTCAAAATCTTATAATGATATCTGAAAACAAAGTTAATTGAGTAAGTAATGACTTCAATTACAAAAGCGAAGTTTCACAGTCCATCTCCCGACCAAGCGAGTGTGGCGATTCTTGAAATCTGTGGCAATTTTCAGCACAACATGCAAAACCATCTCGCCCCCACCCGAAGAGCATCCGCATCCCCTTTTCTCCTTGTGTGTAAGTAACTGTCATGTTACCAGGAAGGCTGGGAAGCCCTGTAAAGTCCACATTAGCATGGTAGAGAACGAAATTAGAGGGCCATGGGGGTGCTTACATCCTGTGGTTGCCTCGTTGACGTGCGGCTGCGAGAGCATGCAGGTGTTGGCCTGAGCAGCAGTTGGGTCTTCATTCCCTTGCGTGCATTACCGGAGCAACGCTCATCCACAGCGACCTGCAGTACGGTTGCTTTCCAACCGCAGAGGTAATCGCCGTGCCATCCGTATCCGGTGCTGTGTTTAGTGTTAGCTATATCCTATAATTATAAATGAAAAAGAAGCGGTGGCCAGCATGAGAGAAGCTAAAGGCCTACCCATCGCCCATGCTGTAAACTAATGGGTTCGATCCATTAGCAAGCTAGATGCTCTTGTTGTTGAACTGTCTGGTGTTCCATATCACCTCATACATGACCTGTGGAAGATGGACAGAGTGAGTAGAGGACACGACCCACTTGATTCGTAACTATCGCTGCTTGGATAAGCAACGTGAGATTTGTGATCAGCACTTTCCAGGTTGACACCATCCCAGCAGGTTGGGCAGGTAGTGTTTGCACGAATGCCCCCACCGCCGACTTTGTTGGGAAGAGAAGCGGTATCAGTACCAGTCCCACCAAACGGGTTCTGTGGCATGTTTTCCTCGCAGCGATGGCATAGTTGCTTTTGTTCGTTCTTCGATGCTCGGAGTGTTGGGTTTCCAACAACCATACGGAAGCCATTCCTAACTGTTAGAAAGATTTAGATTTGGGGAGTCGGGTGTTTCTTGCATTCATTTTGAATCTAATTTCTCACAAGTCAATTCAACTTTCAGCAACTAGATCTATTAGTTATGTATTAAGAGGAAGGAGTATACTAACGCACACATATAGATGGAAATTCTCTCTCATTTCTATGATATCCCCTCTAGATTTGGAATGTGTTTCTAATCTGTGATAAGTTGAATATGAGAAGGAGGCCCTAGAGAAAAAGCTAGGTGGTTTCATGAGTAGGGGACAGTGTGTCAAATGAGTAGAGTAGAGTAGAGTAGTGGGTCCTACTCATACTCTACTCAACTAATTATAGCGCTACTTATACTCTACTCATACTCTACTCAAGCTACTCATGAGTAGTGTGAGTAGTGTGAGTAGGTACCTACGTGACAGGCGCGTGTGATAGGCTAGCCTAATAAGGTAAGCTTCTCTTCTAGTGCTACTCTAGCGCTATGTCTCTACCTAATTAGGCAGTGGCATTACTTTATAAGCGAGCTAAGGGTCAGGGGGAAATTAAGATCTTAAGAGTATCCCTTTGTCCGCTAGAAACTGTCTAGCGCTAGTAGGGGGGGTGTAGCTTCACGCAAGCCTCTTAAAGCGTAATAAAGCAAGGTGAGGTTTGCGTATAGCCACACCCCCTCTACTAGCGCTAGACAGTTTCTAGTGAACGAAGGGATAACTAGCTTATTATTATAGAAAATTAGTATTTAGCTAGTCTTATATAAGCTCTAACTTACCTTTACTAGAGCTACTTAATAAATACCTTTATTCTTTATTTATTATTAAATAAACCTTAATTTATTATCGTCACGTGACGGCTACTTATAACTACTCACACTACTCATGAGTATATACTCTACTCTACTCAAAGTTTTAGGACATTATGCTACTCATGAATATTCATGAGTAGTATGAGTAGCATGAGTAGTTCTTTGACACCCTACTAGGGGAGATCTCATGTTTCATTCAATCACAGGGCAAAAAAGATCCTCTTCTAAGCTTCAAGAGAAATCCAAACTGACAGTCAGAGTGTTGGATTCTTCTTCGAGGCACCGTGAACACGGCGTCAAATATTGGTCGTTATAGGCCAAAAATTTTAATTTTAATTTTTTGATTTCTTTGGTGATGTGTTCGGCAGAAAGTTTGTCTGTGTATGGTTTAATTTAAGGACGCTCGGATCAAAACTCGCATTTTCCCTGATCTGCCACACTAATATTTAATTAATCGCATTTTATATGCGAAATCACGATAAATTAATGATCGCATGGTAATAAGTATAATTAATTAGTTATACACGAGGTTTTAAATCAGATCGCACCCCCTTACTCATCACTAAACCTCACGTGCTTGCCCCTATATATAGACTTTTTTCTAGCTAGTAGAACCCTCTGGCCTCTATTATTATCTTTACCTCCCTCTCTGTCACTAGGAGTATTAGTTGATCTATTAGGAATAAAGACGCTATCCCTAGTAGCCTCTAAATCAATTACTCTATCATTAATCTCTTCCTCTAGCTCTAATCTCTTCCTCTTTCTCGCAGATGAGGCTCTAGCTTTAATTTCAGTAGCTCTAGCTTTAATATTAGTAGCTCTAGCTTCAATTTCAGGCTCTGATTCGCAATCAGCCGCTAATTAGGCGTTTACTTGGGACATAGTAATTCCATTGAGAAAGACCCTCTTAGGAGATAGAGTGTGTTCCGGGGATAGAGATATTAATACTACACTAGAGTAGCTACTTTAACTATTTTCCTGTTCTAGTATAGGCGATTTCAGCTCGTGCTCCTCATTAATATCAAAGCATATATATATGCCTTAAATTAGTTCTCTTCTATTAAGTAAACTAGCTAATTAGGAGCTCAAGTACGTCTTATTAAAAGGAGGATAGACTTAATACCTCTACCTCCTTTATCTTCTCATTAACCTAATATTAATTAGCTTATTTTAATATATTAAGTTTATAATAAGGGGATTTACCTTAATAGCTAGAAAGGGAAACTCAAAGCTGTTTTTAACCTCCTCTTATTCTAGAAGCTAATTTAATGAAAAATGAAGCTCTTAATAGGAATATATATCTTTTATAAGATATATAGCGAATTCTATAAGTAAGAGTTCGTTTCTATAGATTATATTAGCTATAGGAATCACATATAAGTAGTACCTTATTATTCATATACCTCTTAAATATCACGTGAAATAATAATATTCACAGGGCCCTATTTATTAAGATTAATATACGTCTTACGGAATATATCACGCTTTATCTATACCCCCTTTATATTACTTAAGGCTTTATAGGTACGGAAAATACACGAAGCTAGTACCTTATAACGTAGTTCGACTAAGGGGAGTAGTAGTAAAGCAAGCTTCTCTTTAGGGATATTAATTATATTCGCACGTGTAGTTTAACTATAATTTCTATTAGATCCTAATTAACTATATAGTATATTAACCTAATATTAAAAGGGAATTAGAATAAGGTTCGTACCTTTAGGTATAGCCTCTATATATATCTTTAATCGCGCTAGAGTATAGTTCTTTCGCTAAGTACTAAGCCTCTCTTACCTAGCCTAAGATTGAGATAAACTCTCTTAACTAGTATCTAGAGCGTTATTTTATTAGTTCTATTTAGATATAAGAGCTTTATAGTCTCACCTTAACTACTCCTACTAGATTGAACTAAAGGTAGAGGTTTACTACTTAAGTAATCCTCTTAGCTAAGGTTTTTATAGTTATACTTTAGATACTAAGAAATTAGAAGGTATGGTTTATTGTTTATAAAATAGTTATTATACTAAGGGTACTTAGGATCGAGTGAACCTATTATAAAAGTTTTAGGTTAAATGATAAGAAGTTAAGGATATAATAGAATTAAACGTAATAGGTATTAAGAGCGAGTAGGAGTGAAGTGTGTTATTTAGTAAAAATCGAGGTGATTTTAGGATAAAGGAGTAGTAACTACTACTTATATATATTAATTATTAAATTAAATCGAGAGCTTATATATTTGATATATATTAGTTTACTAGAAATACTAAGTACTATTACGTATAGTTGTAGAATACTCATTATATTTATCATTAATAAAGTAGTATATTATATAAGTTAAGGAGTTTAGTTTAGGAGGTTAAGTTACTAAACTATACTCCTAAACCTCTACTATACCTAATTAGGTCTAGTCTATAAGATAAGCTATATACGTAATACGGTACGTGATAATCTATAAAAGTACATTTAAATACTAGAAGCTCTCTAAAAATATCGAAAAATATAGTTTCTTATTAAATATATACTAGTTTCCTAATTAGGCCTAGTCCCACGCTCTCTAACTATACCGTATATCTATATAATACTCTCTCATTAATATCCCTACTTCTATATATTACTCTCTCACTAATATATCCTACTCTCTTACTCTCCTCTACTCTATCTATTACCTTATTCGCGTTTAACTTACTCCTCTATATCTAGTTATATAGTATTCGTATTAATTAGGCGCTTAAGGGTGTTTGTGGGCTTTAGTTTCGTTATAGAGTTAGTAGGATTCGATTCTCCCTTAATTTACTTAACCTCTATAATCTCCCGTTATTCGTATACCTAGTAGAAGTATATTATATCAATTATAAGTCACTTTTCTTATATAGTTCCGAGCTTTACGAGGCACTCGTATAGGGATTTCGAGTCTATATAGATAACTAGTAGTAGATTAATCTCTAGAGCTCTATTAACTATCGACTTAACTATAGCGCTTATATTAAAGCTATGTGCTATACTATATAGCTTAGAGGCTAGTATACTCTAGGTAACTCTTTTATACTTCGTAGACGACTAGTAGATAATATTTGTATTCTAAGTAGTATTAGCTAAGGCTAGAATATAGCTTATTTATGAGAATAGATCTCTATTATTTATAAAGGATAAATTAGTTAATACGATTAAGTAAAGGGTCTCCTTATCTAGTTTTACGAATTATAGTCTCTTAGCGGTATTCTTAACTTATTACTAGAGACGCTTATTAAGTGAACTAATATCGTTTTCTATAGGTTTAATAGCTTAGGCGGCTATTACGAGGTTATAGGACGCTTTAGGTTAATAGACTAATATGATATAGACTCCTTAGGCTCGTTAAGTTATATATTATTCCTTAATCGTGAGGTTTATATATATAGTACCTCTACTACTCGTTATAGTAGAGTTTTTAGTTAATACGGTCTTAAGGTTACTATACTAGTGCTCTTATATAAAGGTAATTCTAGTAATCTTAGTTTCTATATTCGTAGTGTTTTTTAGAGGTTTTAGTAGTTTCGGCGTATATAATACCTCTATTAAACTTTAGATTATAGTTAAAGGTAAGCTATTCCCGCTCCTTAGCTAAGAATTAAACTTCCTTAAGCTTTAATTACTCTATTTCTAGGAAATCGTCGTCACTAATAATTAGAGTATTATTAGTTTATAAGCTTACTATACTAAATAATTACTTATTATATAAGAGGTATAGGTTATAAGTTAATTATTCTATAATAGGTTCGTTAATATAGTGAGAGTAGTAAGTCTTAAACTAGTAGTTTCCGGCTTCTAGTATATTATATAGTAGTTTTATGACCTTTAGGACTAAATTATCTTATAAGTAAAGGTATTTAGTAAGCTCTCGTAGTAGTTTTATATAAAAATCGCGATTTAGGAGAGTCGTTAATTAAATATATACTTATAAGATATCTTATAAGTAAAGCCTTATAGTTTTAGTTATTATAGTAGCGATACT